>JADLIF010001737.1:0-28648 GCA_016648015.1 Steinernema khuongi | reverse complement strand
GCTTCGGGAATCCCGACCCGAAATCCCGTCCCGATCCCGAGGCTTCGGGATTCCCGACCCGAAATCCCGTCCCGTCCCGAAATCCCGACCCGACCCGTCCCGAAATCGGGATCGGGACACAGCTCTGGGAGTCTGTAATGGATGTTTCTTTATGTTCACGGACAGTAGAACAGAGCGGAGAATGTGGAGAACAGAGGATAATACGATTGGATTGGGTTATGGTAAGGATTTTGGAGGAACAACCATAATTATCCTCAAAAGATCCTTTACGTCGGAGTGGAAGTATTCCTTTAGCAAGAATCGGGTCTGTTCGCCAACTAATCTGATCCTTCTGCGCAGATCTAATAGAACTTATGGAACCGAGAGGATGACAAAAAAGGACAAATATAAAACCAACACACAGAGTATTGTTTTCAGTACCTCCATCCAGTCGCCATCGTGCTCCGTCATCCAACAACCAGTCACCGCCTGCTTCATCAAACGGACGTGGACGATCCAGCCCATTTGCCCCAGTCGATGACTGTGTGTGGGAAAGAGGCACGATGATACGGAAGTGGAGATGGAGAGCTTCGCATGGTTTTTCATTTCGGGCTTTATAATTTTCTCTTTTGCGAATTTGTATTGTTTGTCACTTCTGAAAGCCACCAGAAGGACATTTCTTTAATGATAACCATGGTCCTTAAAAAAATGTTTGCATTAGGTCACTTCAGATCCCAGGTTTCCTTGGTCTTGAGACTTGAAGACTGAAAATATGTATAATGCAATGGACAATGCCGTGGCCTACATGTAGGCGATTCTTAAAGGGCCATTGGGGCCATCTTCCACATGACATCAACGTTGTTGGAGGGAAAAGGAATGGTCGTAAACAAATACGGTCGAATCGAGGGGCGTATATATTTTAGGCATTTATCTTGTGGCTTCTGGTCAATCTGTGCTTATCTACCCCGAAATCTGTGCCTCTGTGTGTCTCCAATCTCCAACATCCATAGTTAAGTGAAAGGTCGCACAATTTAAAAACTGTCAGTGAAAATAAATAAAGCACTGTCTTCGCTCTTCGTTGCTATCATTCGTCATCATACAGTGAATCATCGGTACCGCCTCGAAATCGAGCCACTGTGAAGAGTATGTGGTATCTTTCATATCTTGTACATCAAAGCTGATTTTTCCGTCGTCGTTGGAGATCGCCTGGATGTAGTCTTGGTCGTTGGTATCGAATGTTTGACTATTACCACTATTCTGGGCCAGCAGCACATAGGCGTTTGTGAAGAACAACGCGTCCAAGTCCAAGAAAGATCAAAGGGTTTCCAAACAGGTCAATTAAACCTCTCTTACGCTGTTGCAATAAGTGCTTCCCGATTTCTTGCAGCATTGTGCAGGGAAAACTGGAGGGATCAGAGATCACAAGTGAGACAAAAACATGTTCATATCTGGATCATTTCTGCCCTTCGCTGACACTTTTCACCGTTCTTATCTTATCTTCCGGTCCCCAATTACCCCCATGCTTGCACCTCAGAACCCAAAGATGTTCTGAGGATGTTTACGCCTTAGCCTTGAGATCTACTTTTAAACACTTTCCACAGACCCCGTTTAACCCTCTCATGCTCCCCTTCCACTCAGCGTTCAATGGACTTCTCCTCATGATTCATCGCCCTCCACCCTCATCATATCTCGACGTCACTTCCCTATGGAATAAGAACGCTTCGCAGAAACCTCAAAGATCGCAGGATTGACCTTTCCCACTGGACAAACCCGTTTCGCCCTCCTCCACCACCGTCACAGCAACATCTTCGCGGCTCCTCACAGCTGACTCTCCCCATTGGCGGCGCTGATTCACGGCGACCACTTTCCGCGAAACGTCCCAGTCGACAAGAGGGTCCACGCGGGGGTCACGGTCGGCGTTCCTCCTCGTTCTTTCCCCGTAATTACCCGTCCATGCAGAACACAGAAACGGTCGCGTCCACACCTCCTCCTCAACTTCATTATCTCTCGGCCACTTTTTGTCGCGCCGCCGCACCCCTTCCGCTGTCTGTCGCCGGTGCTCCGCCACACGCGTCTTCGGCGCCTTCGTCACCGGGGCGCGACCCTCTGGAGGTCGCTCGGAGACGGAACCGGAGGCACTCCGGAGCGATCGATCTGTATTCCGACTGTCTGTCTGGTTTGTCCTTTGGCGTCTGTGCGCTGTCTGCTCTGCAAGACTGTCTGTCTGTATTTCGCGCATTTGTCCCTTGGCCGAGCGCGGCTAAGGGTCGGACGATCTGCAACGGCGGGCAGAGTGCCGGTATCTGTCGTACTTTTGTGATTCCGTTGGCTCAGCGGTTTAAGCGGCGATAAGGGTATTAAACGGATGGTCTACCAGAACGAAGAAGCTATGTAAAAGTGTACAATAGATCACTCTCACGTGTTCTTATTCCAGTCGTGCAGAGACTGCCCCTCATTGTTATCTTTCCTATTTTTTTCTTGCAGATTTTTTAAGGGAGAAGCAGGGCTTCCACTAAAAAAGCCGGTAGGATACGAGCTTTTTCTTATGTTGTACAAAAATCATTCTTCTTTCTAAGAGAAAAATCCTTCTAGGGGAACTATTTTTGGCAGCAAGTTATAGAACAAAAAAAAGATTATAAATTGGAATTTACTCCGTTAGAAAAATTTCGGTTTTGACATGAGAAGTGCCTACTTAACCTTCATGATGCAGAATTTGTGGAAAATATGAAAAAACAGGTCGACATCTCTTGCGCGGTTTAACATTACAACCGACAAACACACCTTTGTGAGAAACTTCTTTACAACAGAAGATGTTCAATTTTTCGCCGTTTTGCGTTCCATCTAGCGTACCACGATGCACCTTGTTGGGTGCACCTTCTTAAGGAAACTGCCCTGTTTAAAATCAGTCTCCCCCTTTTGTGTTCTAAACTTCCGATCTTATATCCTTCACAACTACAAGGACCTCACCCATTGCAGATCGAATGCGTCTCCTGACTGTACCATGCTGACACCCAAAGTTCTCCTCCTTGTCGTACTCTCGCTCACACCGCTGGCTTCGGCCGTGGAGCCACAGAGCCATGCTGATGACGTGCTCTACGACGACGAAGAGGCGTCTATCCTCAGTTCGATGATCTCCGAATTCATGCACGACTCCGAAATGCAACTCATCCTCGATCTCGACATCTTCCGCCACTTCTTCTCCTCGTCGGAGCGCAAAGTGGTCGACGCCGTGCAGACGGGCGACGTGGACTACCTCACCCACATCCTCGGATTCCTGGAGCCGCTCAGCCACTACGACGTCTCGGCGCCTTGTCTCGCAGACCTGTCGCACTTCGTCTGGACGGCCATCAAGTATGCGAAGACGGTGGAGCGTCGGGACAAGTGTGCAAACTGTTCCTGCACGGCCAACTACAAGAACGAGTTCTCGCAGAACCAGTGGATCTTTAACGGTTGGTTCTAAGAGAGAGAGAGCTAGGAATGAGAAAAACAATGCCAGACCACAAATGACCCAAGAGCATGTGAACCCGTAGTGCTTCAGGGTACTAGAAGATACTTAAGATACTTAATAGAGTAGCAGGGACCATAGATGAGAAGAAGAAGATGGAGAATGTAAAAAATCATCGTGACATTCCAAAACATATTTTGAAGAGTCATAAAAGTGTCATCCCTTCGTCCTGGCACCGTAGCGGTTCCTTTTTTTGCACCAACAGCGATAGAAACATACCAAAACCAGAAAATTCTAAAAAAGTCATCAGGAAAGGTCATAAAGATTTTTAAAGATTGACCTTTCTGCACTGCTTTACTACTCCCTCCGTCGCGGTTTCCCATAAAAGCTGATCATCGACCGGCAGTTGTCCCCAACACGTGTCAATGTTTTTGTAGCACTGACTCTACTGGGTCGCCAGGAAGGGGCGAAAAGGGTCCAAAGTTTGCGACTCTTTATGTTTGTTTTTGCTTGCTTGATTGATCGCTTGGAAAGGTATTTGAGACGATCGATCGGGATACTCCTACCGGTGCAGCCCGGCGACAAAAGGGCCCTTTGTCAAAGACGCACTCAAGTGGGCTAAAATAAGACCCAGAACTTCAACCACAGCCTATAAAGGGGGTTATGGGTTCAGTGATGAGCTATTAAACCACGGAAGAATGCGCACAGTGTTGGGAAAAGAACCAGAGATTACGGAAAGGAAAGTAAACACGGACGAAGTGTCGACGCCTGTAGTGGAGTCCGCACCGTAAACAATTTGTTTGTAAGGTAGGTGCGCCTAGATGCACTTAACTTAACTTAACTTTTATTCCGAATCATAATTATTACAATTAGCGGATCCCATATTCCAACCATCTTTCGAGGTCGACTCTTCTTGCTTCGGTTTGTCTTCAGCGTCTTGATGATCTCGTCGCGCCATCGGGTTCTGGGTCTTTCCAAGGGTCTTGTTGCGGGGGGTCTCCACTGCATGATGGTCTTCGGCCACTTTTCTTCTGGTGCGTTCGCGATCTTCCAGGCGTGAGTCCATTTTCTTCGTTTTACGGTCTGCATGACATCTTGGTTACGCCGCGTAGCCAGTCGTTCGTTCGTCGGTCCACCAGGTTTACTCCCGTCATCTGGCGTTCCATTCTTCTTTGAGCTGTCGCGAGTTTCTTCTGCGCGGCCTTCGTCAGCGCCCAGGTCTCAGCGCCTCTCTAGATTCACGCTGAGTCCAAAGTGCGGGAGTTATCACTTCCCCTTTCGTTAAGGCCACAAACGGAAGGAGTGCAAAATTTATGGGCCATAAAAGTGGTGTTCATCCGTCTTTTCATGTGATGTACAACAAGTAGAGGTCGGTCGATCTTGTTGCAAAAGGAGGGAAATGGAAAGACGCGCAATTCTGAGAACCGGAGGACCTATTGGTTCTCATAAAGGAAGGATCTCCGAGACTTCTAGGTCTCTACGCTCTCAAAGCTATGGTGAGGTTAATATCGGTATCTAGAGACCTCAAAAGAAGATGCGCTCTAAAAAAGGTTATCCTTTCATTCTTCCAGTTAGGGTCATACGCTCTAAACAGTCTTCCTCCTAGACCTTATCTCTCTTTGCAGTGATCGATGCGATGGGAAAAGTTCCCGCAGCCGTCACCGGCGGCAACAACCTGTGGATCGGTTCCTGGCACACTTGTCGCAAGATCTCCATCCAGAAGAACCGTCAAGGGTACGGCGCTCAAATCCGGCCCACATCCATGACTTAACCCCTACTCTAGGCAGAAATGGAACGGCCAATATTGCATGGCACACTTCCAGCCCTACAACCGCAACAACCCCATCAAGGCGTTCGCGTCGTCGCAATCGGCGGCGAAACCCAACGTGACTGCGCATTGTTCGTAAGTTCGAAGATCGCCCCCGGAGGCGACCTCTTATCGTCTTCTTTTGAGGGGAACGGCGCAGACGGCGAGCAGCGAGTGGAGCGAAGACGATTACAAGTGCTTCGACATGTTCCCACTGCTCAACTACGGTCTTTGCACTCCGGACACGTGCACCGAGTACGACGTCAAGAAGATCATGCAATTCTGTGAGTCCTGGTGCAATTGAACTAGGAAGGACAGAGAGAGGCAGGGGAGCACTGAAGGCCGGAGAGAACCGATGGCGGTCTTGATTCCTTTTCTTAGGATACGATCTGTTCCGGGTTTAGATGTTGAAACAGAGGAGAAGAAAGCAGAACAACTAGTTGCAAAGCTTTTTCTAAATCGTCGGTGGAAGCAACATTGATTCTTCCTTCGGGAACCGGTTTGAGTCCCGGGTTCGCAACTTGTTATATTTTGGATTTGGAGCCAACTCGCAACTTTCAATTTCCTGGAATCGAGTTTTTTGTTTTCATTATGCTTGAAGACCTCTCTGTTTTCTTTTCTAATGGAAAAGGCCTTACCGGTTCCTCGTTCCCTAATTCATTCTAAGCGATCTTTACTCCTAAGTAGGGTTGTCGAATCTCTGAAAAATCTCGAACCTCGAATCGAGAGATTCGATTCGATTCGACGATTTTTCGAACCTCGAATCGAGATAGGTTCGAAGTCCACAAAAACGGTTCGAGACCCTGTTGTTAGCGACTGTCTTTTCGATGGAAAAACAGACTGCAAGAAAAAACGCTTCGTTTGCAACGACAAAAATGCTGATTTAGCGCCGGTTGTGTTGTTTTTATCCATTTTATGGGGCAAAAAAATCTTAAATATACGAATCGAGAGGTTCGATTCGACGATTTATCGAATATATTCGATTCGATGGATTCGATTCGACAACCCTACTCCTAACATCTTCGGCGACATTCCTCCCTTGTGTGTCGTCGAGGCTTATTTCACGCCTCTTTCTTCGGAACCGATGCACAAGAGATTCAAAGTATGAAAAACACTAATCGATGGAACGGACTCCAGAATTAATCCTCTTTTCTTGAACATCCTACATGCGAACAGAGAGTGAGTAAACAATCAATTCACTTCGTGTGCAAAGAATACGCGGATCTTGTACCAAGGGAATTTGCCCATGTTAGAAGTCAAGTTGGGAGCACAGGCCACCCAACCTTTGCACAAGGGTTGCAAAGAGATGATTGAAAGTGACAGCATGCCAACAATAGTCAGATTGGAAAGAACTCTTCTGTTAGAGAAGCACAGAAGCTCAAGAAGAGGACAATTTTTACCAAAATTTACTGTAGTTCAACGTCATGAAACGAGCTGGTCTCACAACGCCTTTCTAGTATACCAGTCGATCGAAGCCGCCGTCGGCCAAAAGCTCGTGTGCAACGTGAACGTCGTCTGCCGAAATGACCGTCCCGAGTCCAGCATGGCGAACGACTCCAAGTCCATGGCTATGCTGTAAGCCTCGCCTCGCTTCTCGCCTCCTTTACAGTACTTCTTTGCAGATTCTTTGTTGGCTTCATCGCCGTTCTGATGATCTTCGCCTCTCTCTACGACTACATCGTCTACCAGAAGGAGGTCAAGCCTCTGTCAGGAGATAGGACGGCACTCAAGGCCTTCCAAGAAGGACAGAGTAATCATTGTGCCCTCTGTAGCTCTACCGTACCCTTGCAGCCTGGTTCATTCGCTGTCTCCTCGCCTTCTCGATGTACACCAACGGAAAGAGCATTCTGAAGACCGCCAAAGGCCAAGACCAGATCCACTGTCTCCACGGTGTTCGCGTCCTCAGCATGGCTTGGATCATCCTCGGCCACACCTACTACTACATCTGTACCAGCATGACCACAGGTAGCGTCGTCCGTCTCCTGACATACTGTAATCCGTCCTTGTAGACAATCTGTTCCCGACGCTTCAGAGCTTTCCCAAATACTTCCACAATCAGATCATTGTCCAGGCCCCCCTTGCCGTGGACTCCTTCTTCTATCTCAGGTAGCGTGTCAGTAGGCTACCGTAATCCGAGAGATGACTTTAGCGGGATGCTGACATGCTTCTTATTCTTCCGGAAGTTTCCGTCTAACCGATCGATCTACAGCCCAGGGATGTGGCTCTTGTACTACGTCAGGAGATATCTCAGGTAGGTCTCCTTCTAGGAATTCACTCAAAGGAAATGGGCAATTTTAGGCTAACTCCCGTCTACGTGATCATCATGCTGATGATGGTGACGATGTTCACCTACGTCTCCGATGGACCCTTCTGGCGCCCCATCGAGCCAAAATTCTGTCGCACGAGCTACTGGGCTAATCTGATCTACTTGAACAACTTCTTGCCTACCAGCGGCGACGGAGTAGGTTCCAGAATCTGCGCTGAAGATCAAGGACATGTTTTAGTGCATGGGATGGACTTGGTACATGGCCAACGACATGCAGTTCCACGTCTTCTCGCCGGTTCTGATCATCATGCTTTACAAGTAGGCGCAACTCACATCAAGGCGTGTGTGAAACCGAGGTGTTTAGGCTGAAGCTGCTCGGAGTGGCTGGCGCCGTCACCTTAATCTTCGCTTCGGCCATAGCCAAGTTAGCGATCATGCTCGCGTACGACTATCCCCCGGCGCCGTTGCTCACTGTTACGTTGACAATGTAGGTTTGCTGGAAGAATCTGGATAAAGCTCCAGCTGTTAAAGCCTCTCCTATCACGCGTTTAACATCACTAACGGCACTCTTCAGCGTGTCCGTCCTCAATGACTACTGGAACGACGTCTACGTGAAGCCCTACGTCCGCTGTGGACCGTACATCACAGGAATCCTCACGGGATACGCGCTCTTCCGCTGCAACATGAAGCTTAAACTGAATGCTGTAAGTTTTATCCCATTTGCCTTCAGTTCACCAGTCCCCTTTAGAAGCAAGTAGCCCTAGGATGGACGCTCTCTACGTTGCTCGGCCTCTACTCGGTATTTGGCCTGTACGAGTATGCCCGGACAGGATACATCTCCCAGTGGTACCGAGTCGCCTACGTGCTCTTCGGACGACCCGCTTATGCTATCGCGTTGGCTTGGGTCACGTTCGCTTGTGCAACGGGTCATGGAGGTATATACGGTAGCCTTAGAGGAACAACAAGCATCCATGGATTTCAGGTCCTGTGAACCGTTTCCTCAGTTGGAGGGCCTTCATCCCGCTCAGTCGCATCACCTTCTGTGCCTACTTGATCCACCCGATCCTCCTGCAGCTCTACAACTTCAGCCGGCCACATCCGTTCCACTTCACCACCACCTACCAGATGATCACGATCTTCGCCGGCTCCGTCATCGTCTCCTACTTCGTCGCCTTCTTCGTCAGTCTGGCGTTCGAAGTGCCGGTGGGGATGCTGGAGTCCATGTTCTTCGAGAAGGTGCTGGGCAAGCCGAGGGACAGGCCAAGTCAGCAGGAGAACGGCAACGGTCCTCTGCTGAGGAACGGTGGCGGAGTGAAGGACGACGCTGTAGGCAGCGCCGTACAGACGCCACTGCTGAAGGAAGGCGATTGTGGCGAGTGAGACTATTTATGAAAATAAATATAGAGATGTGTGAAAAGATTGGCTGGGCACAGCAACGCACTGCTTGAGAGTTCGAAATGGCCATGTGAGCTCTCCCCGACGGGAACGGAGTCGCAGGTTTCCAAGTACTTCCGACACCAAATTGCTGAATGGGTCCCATAGCGATTTTGACTACAAGAAGTTCTCATTTTTCTAGTCATCGAGGATCTCGGTTTCACCTTACTTCTTTCTACTTGGCAGAAGATTCCTTTCCTGGCGGTGTTTCGAAGCTTCATTGCGTTTGCTTTCCATTCTTGGAACTTTCTCCGTGATTATAGGATACTGCGGACAAGTATATAGTTCGTCCACACCGAAAGAAAAGATAATTTCATTTAGAAGGTTAACGAATACATCTATCACCTATTGTGCATTGTTTGCACTAAATTAACGCGTGAAAGCTTTCATCTGCGGTGTGTGGGATACGGTAATACATTAAGGACGAGCTCCGTCGCCGTGGAGCGTCGTAGCTCTCGCGTAACTCTCGTGTTTCATTGTTGCTCCTTTCCTTCAGTCAAATCTGGTTCCAGGGGTAACATATTCCATCGAACGCTTTCAAGATGGCGAAGATGTGTTTAAGTAAGTTTATATTATCCGTCTAAGGCTAATCCCTGTGTGTGTTTAGAGAAGGCCAGCAAGCGCATGACATGCCGCAAGCGCTTCAAGATCGAAAAGAAGGTCCGTGAGCATAACCGCAAGGTGAAGAAGGAGGGCAAGAAGAAGAGTTAGTGAACCTAGTAACACAGTTCAATAAGAAGTGGCTTCAGAGAACAAGTCCAGTAACAAGCCCATATCCGTGCCCAACAAGTGTCCCTTCAAGGAAGAAGTTCTATTTCAAGCAGAGCGCGCTCGTGAAGAGCAAGAAGAACAGAAACGTCTTCAGAAGGAGCTTGCAAAGGAAAGACGTGCAGAGAAACGAAAGCCGGAGGCTGCCAATCTTCACGATTTGCAAGAGAAAGTTGCTCGAACGGTTCGTTCTTCCTTTCCAGCAAATTTATATTTGCAATTCAGAATGAAGAATTTGCAAAGAAGCAAGGTCAACATTCAACTGAAGTCGGACCGGGCGAGAAGCTGAACGATAAGTCAGTGAAGGCCTACGCTAGCGAAGTTCGGAAGCTAATCGAAAGTGCCGATATCATCATTGAAGTGCTGGATGCTCGCGATCCGCTTGGAAGTAGGAGTAAAGTCGTCGAAGAAACCGTCCTGAAGGGTGGCAAGCGACTTATCTTACTGCTGAACAAAATTGACCTGATTCCGAAGGCAAATGTGAAGGAATGGCTCCTGTACCTCCGTAAGCAGTTTCCGACGATCGCGTTTAAAGCGTCGACGCAAGAGCAGAACCAGAAGCTGGGCCGCTACAGTTATGCGAACCTTAATGCCGACACTTCAAAGTGCATTGGAGCCAACTTGATTATGAGTCTCCTGGCTAACTACTGTCGCAACAAGGACATCAAAACGTCTGTACGAGTTGGAGTCGTCGGTTTGTCTCTAGTGTTGAATCCTTAGAAGAAGAACGCTCCTGCTTTCAGGGTACCCCAATGTTGGAAAGAGCAGCGTTATCAACAGCCTGAAGCGCAAACGTGCATGTGAAGTTGGAGCGACGCCCGGTCTTACCAAGTAGGCGCAATTTGTCTAAGATCGGCTATCTTACATTAACTATTTTCAGGCAGCTTCAGGAGATCGAGCTGGACAAGCACATTCGCCTGATCGATTCGCCTGGTGTTGTTCTCGCAGCCAAGGATAAGCTGGACGCTGTTGAAGTTGCCCTCAAGAACGCTGTCCGTATTGAAGCCCTCGAGGATCCTATCTCGCCCGTTCAGGCTATTCTGCGCAGATGTTCTGTGGAGACTCTGATGAAGCACTACAAGATCCCGGAGTTCAGAGAATGCGATCAGTTCTTGGCTTTGGTTGCGAGAAAGATGGGAAAGTTGGCCAAGGGTGGTCGGCCGAATATGAATGCCGCTGCGAAGCAGGTTGGTACGAGGAGCTGGCCTCTTCTGAAGCTCTTTTTAGGTTCTTATCGACTGGAACAGTGGTAAGCTCCGATACTACACCACCCCTCCTGAAATTGCCACGGATGATGTGTCCTGCTCCGCTGAGCTGGTAGCCGAGCTGGCCAAAGAGTTCGACCTCGATGCTCTCGATGGTGAAATGTCCGCACTTGTTGAAGGTATGGTTTAATCCTTCTGCTCGTTTTAAACCGATTGACATAGGTCTGGATGAGGATTCCATGGACGTCCTGCCCATAGCCTACGATGGATCGAACCCGGTTGATAACGACGAAGAGGAAATGGAAACAGACGATAACAAAGTTATTGTTACTGGATCGAAACAGAAGAAGAACGACAACACTGAAAGTGTTGAAGTAGATCTGATGCCGAAATCGCTGGATATTGACGGGAACGTTCAGCTGAACCGTGCGATTAAGAAGGCAGTAAAGAAGAACAAGAAGCGGAGTGCAAAGATAGGTTTGTATTACATTTGCGCGCTTGTCGCAATAAGTTCTTTTCCAGCCAAGCGAACTGATGCCGCCCTCGATGGACTTAACCTGGACGCCATGAACGTGGACACGAATCAGGATTATGACTTTGCTGTTTTGGATAATTGACATCTTTTTGTTGAACTGTTGACCTTTCCTTGTTATTGTTGCTATTGTTGTTGGTTTTCGTAGCTTGGACCGCATGAAATGTTGCTGTCGCATACCGTGGTGCTTCTTGGAGGAGCCGTGTCTTACCCAAGACAGTGAGGCTCACGTAATTCGATGGTCAGAACGTAGAGCGAAAGATGCTCGTCTACTTACCGTACTCTTGCCAGTTGCCCATTGGAACTTAACCAAGGGAATATGGATAAAGCTAGCTATAGTTCTCAAGAAGGTGTTTAGCACGAGTTTACATCACTGATCACCCCAAAGGTGCCTCCGTCCTTGCGTCTACGTCGTCTTGCGTAAACTCTACGCTGCAGGCTTCATCCAGCTTACTTCCTTCAGCACCCTTTAGAAGGACGCTCTCCACGGCACAACGTAGAGGAGCCACTTGACAGCGGCATAACCACAAGAGTTACCCATGGGGATAAAAGTCGGGGTTTCAAAATCCTTGCGACTCCAAACAGCTGAATGTGTCCCATGACGATTCTGTATGACGGTAGTTACCGAACATTCCCAGATCAGCTCCTAAAATACCAGCTTCTTGGTTTCTTTGCTTGCACATAATGAGGGCTCCTTAAAACTGTCAGTTGAGCCGTTCAAAGCTGTGCTTGCTTGTATTTGCTCGTTCGTGCCTCGTTCCTTTGTACTGCTTCGGAGGTGTAGTCGTCGACTAGCTTGGTGTTTTGCTAGTAGCTTCTTGCTTTCTTTAATTGGAGTCCGCTGCTCGGGTAATGTTTTCTTCGAGTGTATCCCAAATTCATCCACATCCCTTTGTAAATAGAAGATTGGCCTTCCTAGGCACCTCTATTTCTGTCCATCAAAACTATATTTATTGCGAGTGTATTCGGGCTTGACGATTGGGGAACCCTGGTTGTCCTCAGCGTGTGGTTCCTATCGTGCGACCTGGGGCACCTTGTAAGTACTTGCATTTTCAGAACCAAAATGTCTTCCAGCGACGATCCCGTTTGGAACGCACAGAACCAGTTTCCTGCCAAAAGCAAGGTTCAGAAGGAGATGGAGAAGAGCCAGCAGAAGCAGCCGCCACCACAGCCGCGAAAGGAACGGCCCGAGGAGCACCTTCACCGTGGAGGAGGCCATTACCGCCCCATCGGACCTCCGCCTGGCATGAAGTAAGATTTGCATGATCCCTTCTATCTAACTGCGATCTGTTTAGCCCTCAGCCGTCCCCCTTGGACGGGTGCATCTACAGTCGTCGTCTGTCTCCTGAGCTGGTCAAGGAGCTCATGGCTTGTGATCGAAGCGCCATCCGTCACAACAACCCGCTGAAATAAATGTGTCAATAAACATGTTGTGTTGTTTCTGTTGTTATGATCTACACCATCATGTGCTTCGTTGCATCACTACTTCCAGCGACTTTCGTCCTACGATCGTCTCTGAGGCTTCGGTTCTTCCTGTCCTCTCGTATTCATCAGTCCAGTGACCGGTCTTGGCGTTCCTGGACAGGGGAAGCGGTTTGAGAGCCGCGGAGCATATTTTCGTTTCGCCCGAGTAGAGCGCTTTGCTGATTTGATTCAAGTCTTCTAGTCTAGCCTTCCCATCCATCTACTTTCAGATGTCCGTGCTAATCGAGACGACGGTGGGAGATCTGGTCGTCGATCTGTTTGTTAAGCAGCGGCCCAAATGCTGCACGAACTTCCTCAAGTTGTGCAAAATTAAGTACTATAACTTGAATCAGTTCCACTCGATAGAAGTAAGGCCATTCTTAGGTTTCATCTTAACTGGCAGTCTCTTTTCAGCAAAACTACATTGCTCAAACTGGCGATCCGACGGGGACAGGACGTGGCGGCGACTCCGTGTTCGGTCTCCTTTTTGGCGAGCAGGCGCGCTTCTTCGAGCCTGAAACCGTGCCGAAGTTTCGCCACAACCGGAAAGGCCTTGTGTCCATGGTCAACAATGGAAGCGGTATGGCCGGATCGCAGTTCTTCATAACTCTCGCCGACGAGAATCTGGATTACCTCGACGACAAGCACATAATCTTCGGACAAGTCACCGAAGGCGTGGAGACGATCGACGCATTGAACGCACAGCTTTGCGACGACAACAATCGGCCATTCAAGGATATCAGGTTCGTCTCTTTCATTTCACATTTGAATTGACATGACGACATGTTTAGAATCTCGCACACAATTATCTTGGATGACCCCTTCGAAGATCCTCCTCGCCTACCGATTCCTAGCAGATCGCCTTCGCCCACCATGGACCTTCTTATTGTGAGTATTTCGAAGGTCCAATGCATGCTTAACAAGTGTTTGCTTGTAGACCGGACAGATAGCCTTGGACCAAGAAGTCAACGAAAATGACGGAAAGACCGAAGAGGAGATCAGGAAGGAACTGGAGGAGAAGGAGGCCCGAGCAAACGCACAGATGCTCGAGTTGCTCAATGACATCCACCACGCTGACGAGAAGCCGCCTGATAATGTCCTCTTCGTGTGCAAGCTGAACCCTGTCACCCAAGACGACGATCTCGAGATTATCTTCTCGCGATTTGGAGCCATCGAATGCTGTGAAGTGATCCGGGATAAACGAACTGGAGCTTCGCTTCAATACGCATTCATCGAGTTCAAGAACGTAAGTGCTCTACTTGTGGACGTCGAAAACCGTAGATACTTTCAGCCGAAGGACTGCGAGTCGGCATACTTGAAGATGGACAACGTGCTCATAGATGATCGGAGAATCCATGTCGACTTCAGTCAGTCCGTGGCTAAGAACTTCCAGTGGAAGAAGCAAGTGTATGGCGACGAAAAGCCACGGAAGGCCATGAAGGGCGATAAAGGGAATCGACGTGACAGGCCCAGGGATGACCGTCGGGACAGGGATAGGGACAGTCGTCGACGACGTTCCAGGAGCAAGAGTCCGAAGAGGCGCCATTCTCCCGATAGAAGACGTCGCAGTAAGAGTCCTCCTCGAAAGCAGAGAGAGCGCCCTCGTTCCCCTCCGTCAAAGTACCGTAGGCGCGGAAGCCCGGCCAGGAGAAGCCCTTCACCTCATCGCCGCCGCCGGTAGAACTATGGGTATGACTTATGGGTATGTTGTCCTGAATAAAGCATTTGTCTTCCCCAGTCTGATTTAATTTTCATCGTATCTTTTGGTTGTACCTGCTCCTCCACTTCTTCAGCGAACGAATCCCCAAGGGGGAGAATTTCGCCGACAGAGGACTAGTCCTCCGCTTGAAGGATGTCTTCTTCTGAGGACTCGAAGGAGGATGGAAAGCCGACCTTCCAAGGCCTGAGTCCGCGCTTGGAAAATTAGCTTCTCATTAAGGGAATAAGGAAAATTTGGGCGCGTCTATAAGAACTCGTATGACTGGAAGATCTCGGAGCTTTCGTTAACAATCATGAGGCCTAAGAAATTTGGCCTTGCCGAACATGGAGAGGACAAATCGGGAACGGATGAAGGACCCGCCAACGAATAAAAATTTATTAGGCACTTCAATCACAGAAATATTATCGTTTCGTGTATCATGGAAGGGGTTCCTAAGGTGGTCTGTGTCGTGGCAAGCGAGTGGTGGCAAGGTATGTACAGAAAAATCGAATCCTGGGGCAGCAAAGCGGAAGGTATCAATTGGGAGGAGCATTCAGTGATTCCCAGTGATTGTTTAACATTTTTGATCTGTCGAAGTTTTGCAGAGAGAATTCGACCTGAAAGGTGATTCGATGAACAAGGAGAAGAGCTAGGGTTACGGTACCTGGCCGAGAATAGGGGCCTTCTTCAGAACGCCATAGTTTATGTCGTCTTTAACGACGAACTGCAGACGATAGTTTTGCAGATCGGCGTAGTGGACGTCGAAGGAGATTCTAAAGTTAAAAACCTTGTGTTTGCGATTACGGTAGATCCTTACAGATTGTCGAAATGAGGATTCAACGTGTTGTAAGCAGTTCCCGTTCGTTTCTTGATGGGCGCTGGAGTGCCCGAGATGGAAACGAGGCGAACGGACACGTAGGGATCGGCTTTGCCATTTCGCTCCACAGGAAAGAGGTCTCTGAAGGATTACGGTAGATAGGCTCCGACACCAAACTCACTTGGCCTCGTGCACCGACACCTCCAGTCTATTGTGCATCTCGTCGTACTTCAAGCTCGCGAGGATTTGACCGTAGTTCTCGGGTCGAGCGGCCTCGCGACTAAAACAGGATAGAAGGTAAGATTGTGACATCGGCTTACTCGTTCTTGATCATTTCATGCTTCTGTGCCCTGAGCTTGTCGAACAACTTCGGCTCTGGCTTCTTTTCGCTACGGCTGGAGATAGATAGGCTGCTTCCGTTCTTGTTGATCGTTTGGAGACGGTCCATCGCCGGAGAATCCGGAGACTTGCTCGTAGTGGAGTGGTTGGGGGAGAGTTCCAGGCCAGGGGAGAGCTTCGTCATGTGGACGTCTCCAGCGTTTCCATTCTTCTGGGTCGTGTCCACGGAAGTGGGCTTCTTCTCGGCGCGTTCGATGTGTTTCACGTTGGCGTAGGTGTGGTCGAGGTTCCCGTCGTTGACTGTTTCCACTGGGGCGAAGAACTGAAACGAGAGGAACAGTTAATTTGGTTCTGTAACCCTTGGAGAATAATTTGGCGCTACAGTAACTTCGTCATCTGCACCCCAAAAGGATCAATTGGTGAGAGTTTGCCAAACCGAACATTTTCAGAAGTGTGACCGTTTCTCAAACACGATGACTAATAGTAACCGATCGACTTCCTTGTTGTTCTCTGATCGCACTGTTCACTGAGATCTATGTTTACGCGTTTTACGTCACCGGGGGGTTTCGAAGGTCAATGAATCCAAAAACAAGCTTCTGATTCGAGGTCAATCTGTCAAAAAGTAGCAGCTCCGCCACAGTTGAAAGAGCTCAACAGTTCCAATGCCTCTGTTTTGATCTCTTCAGGCTGTTTGTTCCTTGTTCTACGTTATTGTTACGCTCTGTGTATCCCTTCGCGCGTACACAACAAAAAGATATGTTCCTGAATACGGTCGGCCGCTTCGGGCGACATCCCTACTTCTCGAGTGATTTGGACCTGTTCAGCGAATGATCTCGCAACGTGTTCCCGTACAATGAACTTCTGATCGGTCGTTCGAGAAAACCGCCCAGAAGACACGCGCTGTGACGTCATGGATCGCCTATAAAAGGACGTCTTCAAGCGCACAATCTCAGAGGTTCGCTGCGTCCAAAATGTTCCGATTGTTCCCACTTCTCCTGGTCTTCCTTGTAGCCACTCTCTGCGTCTTCCCGGCTGGAGCCCACTCACACTCCCATTCCCATTCGCACTCCCATGAACAGTAAGTTCTTGAGAATGTCCCTCAGCCTAACATGGTGCCTTTTAGCTACCACCATCACCACTACCATGGTGGATGGGGCCAACCTTCTTATGGATACGGAGGAGGTTATGGACAACGCTATGGCGGATATCCAGGATACTACGGTGGACAACAGTCATGGCCTTATTATGGGAAGAAATGAGCAACTGTATATATTGTAACTATGGTTTGGCTGTCATGACACAAGAAGGTCTCTTCTGCTAATAAAACTGTTCTTCCTAGAAAGGCTTACAATCAGACTTACCCTCAGCCTGACGGTCAAGACGATGGGACTCGTGTGCACTCCGTGACTCAAGTAGAACGTTTGTTGGAAGCACTCGAGACTTGGTTGGTTCATAAGCGATCGGAAGGGGATAGTAAGGTCGCCAAGACTGCGTTTGGTTCCGTCATCCATAGCCTGAAAAGGAAGTTGTTTTTGTCATTAAATCCAACGGTGGAGAGGTCATCTCAACTATTTGTCCAAAAATCAATAATTAATGCGTGAGTATATCAAAAATAGAGTTGTTTGTGCAAGAATGATAACCTGTTTAACAGGGAAGTTTTCCACTTTAGCATAAGTCCCTCCACTATTTGATGTTTCTGAGAAATACTCATTACGCGAGGAATTACTCGGGGATAAATGGTCATTGTTTCGGAAGATATGAAACGTATTGGACTTCTGATCAGAGTTCTTCGGAAGTTCATCAACCTTCTAACGTGTCTCTCACCACAAAGGCAGTCATGATAAACCGGTCTTCGTTACTCCCGAAAGAAATCTCGGCGACGTCATCCAGCGTCAGATAAGATTCGAAGAAGTGAGCGACTTACACAGATCTTGAGCTCTTGACCTTCGGGCTGCCTAACGAAGAAGGTGAACTTGCTCTGGAACAGTGGGTTGACAGTCTTCACTTTCACAGGAGTGCGTTGAGTCTCCTTTCCTAGAGTCAGCTCAACGAAAGGCGAAGGTTCCAGGTTGGCTTTGGGGTACTGTAATGACAAATTTGAAGTATGGTGGTTCTCGGGTAAGACACACTTACCGGAAGATCGGACACATTGTCCACGAAAACCATGACCATGGCCGGATGCATGGGTTTGTCCGCCGTCAGCCACTCGGTCTCCCAGCGGTCGCGCTCCATGTGCGCCGTCTCCGTGCTCAGATTCAGCCAGTTCACCTTGATGTGCAGTTCTCCATGCTTGCAGCCTTCCAGGTGGAACCAGCGGTCTAGCGTGCCTGCTTGGCGGATCATGTCCAGCGGAACGGACAGTCTTCCCAGTTCTTCGTCGCTCCCCGTGGAGTCTTCGTCGAAGAGTTCGATGCGCAGCTTCTGACCCGAGGCCTGGTCGACCACCGCCTCGAAGTGCTCGTTGAACACCGGGTTCAAGTCGTTGTCGATGGTTCGCGTGCGGAAGATTTGCGAGCCGACCTAAATGGATCTTAAAATGCCCGGAAAAGAAGGTCTTCTGCCCTACCTGAATCTCACAGTACGGGTCGCTCTTGCCTTTGTGCAAGAAGGAGATGTCCCTGTTCTCGAGGTTGCGCGCTTCGATGATCTTCAGCCGGATGACTCCGTCCGGCTCGGGGAAATAGAGCTTGGTGACGTCGACGTTCGGCGCCAGCGGCACGACAATCTTGTTGGGAAGCACACAGAGCGCGGCCACCTGCGAGTTCACGATGGAGCGGATGGCGGTGATGAGGCCAGGGAGCTGCGCGAACTCGCCCATGCCCGTCAGGTTGAAGTCGAACTTGGGCATCTCGATGAACGAGGCGGAGATGCCACCGATCATCGGAGGATACGGTAGCAGGGGCTGACACACACAGCGGAGCTTCCCGGACACGACCAGCTGGTTGAGTCCACCCACGAAGCCGCACGCTTGCACGGTGAAGTCGGCGTCGCCGGCGTAGACGACGTCCATGTCCACGATGATCTTGTCACGGCCCACGTTGTGCGTGTACACTTTGAGGCCACCAACGCGGCACGGAAGGTCGCCCATGTCGATCTTTAGGAACTTGAACGAGCGGAAGGGCGCCGGCATTTGGGCGCGGACCTAAGCATTACAATATGGGCTACAGACTGGTAATAGTCATCCACACAACGTAAGCCTAAATCACTCAAAGGAAAGGCCAACCCGGACTTCCTCTTTTATCAACCAACTAGATGTTCCTGCAGTTCTTTGACCCTTTGTTCTAGGAAATGTAATTTCCGGTCTCTGTCGTCGGTCTTCCTTTCCAATCAGAGCCAGGCTTTTTCCAGCAATTAGATTATTTATTCAGATGTAGCAAAAGGCTTTGTTGACAAAAGGAATATCTCAAGTTATTCTGCTAGATCGTTCGGAAATAAAAAAAGTGAAATCCAAGGCAGTGTACATCTTGTTCTAACAAAGATAAAACAACGTTCAACCCAGTTAAAGTATTATTGGCAACGTGCTAGCACCGCTCATCATGCCGAGAGTCGCTGGTTCGACGCCGGCCGGTGGCATTGTTTTTTAATCCGATAGAGGCTGGGTTAAACTGCCTGGGCGTAATTAATAAGGGATGAAACTCTCCATTGTCCCCTGTCCTATACCCAGTTCATCGCTATGGGACCCATTGAGTTATTTGAGCTCCACCAACCTGTGGTTCGATGAACTCTCGCATGAACTGCTGCGCGTACTCTCCGATGTAGGGCCAGAGCTGCAGCAGCACCTTGTTCACCCACTCGATGCGTTCCGTGTCCGGGAACTGCACCCAAGCAGGCAGGTCCTCCAGCTGCGCCATGACGACGTCTCTCTCACGCATCACGATCTGGCGCAGCCGCATCCTCTTGTCCTCGCGCTTGATGAACATGTGAGTTTTGATGACGTGCACCGCGGCGAAGATGCAGATCCAGAGGAAGGACCAGCCCAGGCTGCCCACCAAGAAACAGGCCACCATCAGGGCGACGGAGGTCGCCGTCTGACCCGCGTAGTTCCGCCACGACATCGCCGTTTCGCTTCGGATGAGTTCGTTCGCGTTGGGATCGTTTTCTGCAATAGGAAGTTTAAGTGGGGTGGGGCTGAAGTGGGGCTGAAGCGCGTTGTCTCCTTCCAGTGGGTTAAAGTGTTATATAAGATCTTTGAGATCTTGTACAGTGAAGATACTGCAAGGTTACAATGGTTTTTCGAGTCACAACGATTTTAGTCGAAAATGCAGGAAGAAAAACGCAAAACAACTGCCGATAATTATCCATTTTAGCGCTCGAGTGTCCTTTAGAGAAAATTGGGCGCACACCAATAGCCATTCTAATCCCTCGGCGAACGGCTTTCAGGAATAAATGAACGAGCGCTTATGAGGATTAGCCCCGTCTTCAAACGTCTTGAAGTGGCGCCCGCTTGGCAAGGACAAGTGGTTAAATAAGTTAGTAAGGGTTGCATGCCTAAAAAAGCTAAAGGTATGGTTTCCGCGGGAAGGAGTATCACGTGAATAAGGACATGTACACATCGGCGAGTGCTTTAGAGGCTGCGGATTAAGAAACGCGGAACGGTAAATATCGTCTGTTCGCTCACCAGACTGTTAAGGGAAGAGTCGAACTTAAGGAGAGGTCATAAGGCAATTTGCACAATAGTACATCTTATAGCACTTATATTAGGAACTGATCAAAACGTACATCTCGGCGAGCACTTCAGTGCGGGAGATAGAAACAACGGTAAATATCTTCCGTTCGTCCAAAAAGCACCAAAATCGCCTTAGGATTGAGTTCATGGATTAGACCTGCATTTAAACGCATCAGAAGGGGAATACCCCCGGGCAGGAAGTAAATATTGCTCTCTCTGTACTTGTAAAATATCGAAACGGGAAGGATTTTCCCACAGTGTGACAAGACCATCCATCATCGCACGACAAGAGTTTTCACACATCACGGACCCAGCCCGGCACCTGGTCAGAGCCCTGGAGCAATGATCAAAATGAAACAGAACACAAAGAGGAGACGGGACATAACTTCGTCTTCGCCTTCTCTCGCATGGCCTGGCGTGGCGCGCGCGAAGACGGAAAATAACAAACCGCGCAAAGGTCGCCACCGATTGGCGGCATGACTCCGACCAGGACGGAAGGTAATCGATCGGAGCAAACAATGACTTAATTCGTGTAAGAAGTTTGTTTGGATGGAGCCAGGGCAACTGGGTCAGATTCTTATATGATTTATAGTGCATTCGAAATTCGAACGCACATACACAATAAACCTCGTTCTTTGGTGCGCGTGGGATCATCTTCGCAAGGAGAGATTTCGCACGTCCGTTCCTTCGAACAGGATGCAAGATTAACAATCTTACGATGTCATGGGGTGAGCTGACCGGGCCAACCTAAGCAAAGATCCCGACTTAATCTTTGAATGGGCCTAGAGTTGGTTTCACTGAAAGTGGTATAATCTAGAAGCTTATGCTTGTTCTTATCTCTTTATTCCTAGCCAAAGACCCGTGACTACAGAAGCTCACTATCTCTGCGCACGGTTCAAACAGTCAAGAAGGTCGAATATTGGGGTGTCGAGTCCAAGCAGCCAGATACTAGGCAATCTTGCGCAACTGCAGCAATTATCATCGAGGTCACAGAAGGAGGAGGATTGTTCCTGAGTCACGATTAAGCACACTCCTCTCTAGCAGCAAAAAAGCATTCGTCTCCTCTCGGCAGTCGAAATATTGACTCATTATTTATGGCATTTCGGCGACCTCGCCGTAACGTTTCAATTAAATTTGATCGATTGTTTTTTTCGGGCGCTGTAATGCAGCCTGAAGAACCAAATGAGCTTATCTTGAACTTAGGAATAGAAGACGATGTCCTGAGAGGAGAGAGGATTCTGTTCTTGTTTGAGTATTGACCTACCTATCGATTCCGAGGTCATATGGATCACCTTGGTGGAACCCTTAAGCACTTAACTCTCGTGCTTTGGGACAAGAACGTCCGCGAAGAAGTTTAAAAGTTTCATGGGCCTCAGAACAGAAGGCACCCAGAACTCGTGAAGTTCGTACTCAATGTCGGATGGCGCACTTTCGCAAATCACACTTATGCGTTGATCTGTGGGTAACACCCACTTTGAATACATAAAAAGTCTGACATTGACGAATGTTCCCTTTGTTTGTTGTGACAGGTCATCCATCAAGAGCATTAATAAACAACGATTTTTCGGGGAAGTAGGCTCTATTGACTTCCATGTTGTTGGGCGCGGAGGGATTGCACAAATATCTAAAGACGTCCTTTGTTCCGGAGTTGGGATGGGAAGAAATCGTCATTAAATCGAAGAAAAGTGGACTAATTGTAAGGGGGGAGGGGGTTAGATGGACTTGACTGAAACAGGGGAGTGGGTACCAGTGGGGAGGGGGAGGTACACAAGAAGGCGGTTCAAAGGGAAGGTTCAGAAAGCGGTGCCACAGATCGACCTGCGGCCAGCAACATCGACAGTGGTGAGCCTTCTCGCCTATGTGCATCCGAACAAACAAGTTTTCACCCTATGGTCACGTGTGTGCAGTCTTTCATAATATTTTGGATTGCTTGATGAAAACCGAAATTTACACTGGACATGTATGGCTGTTCCGCTACTTGCTTGTTCCGCTCGTGACAGCAGGGAATACGCAAGGCGTCGACGGAGTCGGAATCCGAACCGGTCCTTCAATAAACAAGCGACGTCCGCCGTGAGAACGGAATTATCAGTGTTAGTGTTATCCCAGATGGCGTATTATGGCGCTATTTTGGCACTTTTGACGCAATGCGTTTCTAAGAGGATATCCATGAAGTAGCTGGAGATATGGAGATGTTCTGGGGAAGTGATGCAGGCCTGCTTAATGAAGATTGTCAGTTGATTGTTCTGATTTAATCCTTGAAATTTCCACCCTAGGCCTCCAATATTTTATTCTTTATATCTGTTTTCCTTATGCTGCTCTACCTATTCTATTATTCCTTTATACAATTGACATTGGCCGCCGGTCCTGGCACGAACAAAAATATCTCTCAAAACATATTCTGATCAGCATACTGAAAAGCCTCTACAGTATCCTTATATCCATAGAACGCTGAAGATACGTGGGTTTCAGAAAAGACCATTTGCCTTTCAAAGGTTTGAAACGAGACGAAACAAAAGAATACACTAAACGATTCCTAGAGTGCTGCTCCTACACGAAATGTCAACCATCGAAATCATGCACACTGCGCACAAACCCACCAGATTCCCCTCAGTGGCTCTCTGCTCATTCGGCGCTCCTCCCCCGAACCCCTATATCACCGCAGCACACGTACGGATCCTTTCAACGCGCAAACCGCAAAAACACAATCGCAGAGCAACAAAAAGCGAAAATAAGAACACGTCCACCTAAAAACAGCGCACCGATGCACTCGACGGACGGACTAACAAATCGATTACTTTTCGCGGCGCGCAGAAAACGTCGATGCGATGACGCGCCTGAGGAAGTGGCGCCTTCCACAAACTTTTAAGAGCTTTTTGGGCCACCGCCTTTCGGGAAGACCTACGCCGAGACGCGACGACGCGTCTTTTCGTCTTCGAAATGCGGGCTGTTGAGGGTAGCGCTGTTTGTGGAAGGTTTATGCGATGATTAACACGAGGGAAACTGTTTGCCCAGTGAGTGGTTTGGGCTTGTTGGGACGGTGCCGCGTGGGAAGGAGTACGAAAAACGATGGACCTACTAGGTTTGTCGACATAGTAAATATGGATTACAAAATCCTTTCATCACTATGTATAAGGTGCTTAAGAAATGATTCAAAACAATATCGAGGTTCATCTGAAGAAGGGAACTGGGTATTGGAGAAATTTTGGTTGTAAGGACCCTGTCATGATTTTGGCATTATAAATCGCACTTTCATCGGTATAAATTTCTTCTAGGAACCTGGGGAACCCTAGAAATAAGTATAGTCAGTATGATCTGAAAGAAGATATCGCTTCTTGGTATCTCTTCGTATATCGACTACAACCTATCGATCAAGCGCACACCCTAACGTCGCCCCCATTTGGTCAGCGATAGCGACCACATCACCTACCGGGCGCTTTGGCCGAGTACTTGGACAACTTCTCTCTGCTCAGCATGTCGTTCGATCGCTAGTTTGCGCAAACAGTAGCGGGTCCTCTTCTGGCTGTTCGGATAACGCCAGAGGGCGTTCTTCGCATCTGCAAATATCTCCCGAGTTTCCTCGTACAACGCACGTTAAGTGAGTGCCATTATCGAAAAATCGCAAAAACGAAATCGATCGGATGAACAGGCGGGCGGCGGCGCGGTGTTTACGATGTTGCGACGTGATTGATAAAGAAAGAGACACTGTTTGTGGACTAGGAAGTGCCCGGAGGTGATCAGAGGTGGCCCGGGTCTTGGCGGGAGAGCGGGCTGTCCAGAAGAGTCACTGATAAAAAGCGTCATTAGGGGCCGCATGGAGATCATAAAAGATGGGCGAAAGGTGACTTTGCAGATAGATCGTTGACATTAGGGCCGTTGGATTGCTGAAGACGCTCTAGTGATATAGGTGAATTATGGGTTAAAGGTGGATTGTCTTAGCTCTTAAGGTAAACGTTCTGTACTGACTTTCTTATACTACTTTAGACCCTTTAGTCACTTTAGACCCTCTGGAATCCCTACACTAGAGGAAAATAACCTTAATTCTCTTTTTTCACTAAATAACAGTTAGAGTAGCTAATAGGACCTTTCATGAAAGGAGCTGTACAGTACCCAGCACCCAAGCAGAAGAGAAATGTGTCAACTTCTTCCGAGATACTCCCACACACTATACGACGCGAACCCACGCACGGTGACCACATTTTTCATCAATGGCTATGCGAGTCCTTAAATACCCGTAAGAAGAATCGCTTTTCACGTCGCGGGCTGTCAGATACTTCCACTGCTTCGAGATGATATCTCCTTTCTGCGAACTTTGTACCTCTCCACGAAAACTCCTTCTGAAATGTCAAGTGAATTGCCCTCATGCAGTGAAGGCGTTCCACATGCACAGCTTCATAAATTCGATATTAGCTCTAAGGTTTTTCACATTTCGACTCATGTCCTAGTTCCAGAACCCTGTCATGACTCCTACAGGCTCCCTGTAAGTAGTCTTTGATATATATAGAACATCCTAGAACCGCAACAACTTACAAAGACCGTAAGAACACTTGACATCAATCGCAAGCCCTGTAACCTACTGGACAGGCGGCAAACAGGTTGTCACCAACGACCCCCCGGTGAAGGTCTGCGCGACGCGAAAATCCAACGATCCCTGCGAACTCCCATTCGCCGATCGATCAGTGAAGAGGAAGCGGGATCGCCCGGCAGCCGCGAGCGTAACACGTGGCAATAAGTAAACAGGATATCGCCAACATGACGGGCCACACTGGACGAATCTAAATGATTAATTCGCCATGATCACTAGAGATCAATGAGCAATAGGGTGGGGCCACGTCGGCCCATAAGCAGGAATAAATGAAGTGCTCACGTAAAAATGAATATACAGTACGCATCCCGCAATACTGAGGAAATACAGTAGGAGAGGATGAGTATTCCTTTGGCTGGGCTTTCTCCCTTCGGCAGCTTTCCCGAAATAATACAGCAAAAGCTCCTTAGCCACCGGTTGTCATGGCCCGGAAACTCGACGCCAGCACGAACAATGTGTATTGCTTGGCATCGAATTCGGAGGAGGCAGAAGGAAGAAAAGAAGGGAACAGAGGGGGCGAATTAGAGAAAGATCTTAGTAAAATCACAGGTTATATATTCTAAACAGCTATGGCCCTTCCCTAATAATGACGATGATGATCACAACGAGAACTGGAGGGAGAAGGAGAGTGAGACCGGTGGCGCTTGCGTCCTTTTGGGTCCGGTGAACACGAATACCACTCGAGATCATTGGAACGGCTGAGTCTTGATAAGGATAAGGCGGGTTACAGGATGCGCCTCTGATCGCATGTGGTGACTCCGTACTGTCTGGCCTTGGAGGTGCGACGTCTGGAGCTATCGCGGCCTCAGTATTCACTCTTCAGTTGGGAGTTGTTGGCGCTGGTGTTGTAGCTACACCCATCGTGTTAGGTACCCTGTTTGCCATATGGATATCGGTATCTGTTGATTAGCAAGTCAGTAGTGGCATAACAAAAACCGAGCCCTAGGGAATGATGATGATACTGTTGAAGATGAGTCGGAGGAATAAACCTTTATCGAACATCCAACAGCGGGAATTATAGCCAGGAATTCGAAGAGAGTGCACAACAAGATATAAATGGGTGGGGTTCAATAACAAAGTTAGGCACTATGAAAACCCTAGATGACCAAGATCCCTAAAGCAATGGTGAGTTTTTCAGTTCTTCGTCGATGTTCTTGATGACGGCCTCAATGAGATCCGAAGAACGAGCGTCTCCGCCAACGTCGGGCGTATGGATGCGGCTTTCGGTAAGAGCCTTGAATAAAGCATCACTGATGAGGTTCGCATGAGCGTTGTAGTTCAGGTAACGGAGCATGTCGACGCCCGCTCGGATAAAAGCAGTGGGGTTCGCAACGTCTTTGCCAGCGAGGGAAGTGCCAGTACTCCGTGTACCCTAAAAATGAAAGATAACGTTGGAAGATGGCATTTCCAAGCTCTTACGGTTTCGAATACAGCATACTGAGTTCCAATGTTGATTCCCGAAACCAAGCCAGGTCCACCAACCAGTCCACACGCGATGTTAGAAATGATATTTCCGTAAAGATTAGGCATCAGCATAATGTCGAATTGCTGGGGCCTGCTGACAAGCTGCATAGAGGCGTTGTCGACAATCATGGATTCAAACTGAATCTCCGGGTATTCGTTTTTCGCCATCTCGCTAGCGACTTTCAGGAATAGGCCGTCTCCAAGCTTCTGAATGTTAGCTTTGTGGACGGCCGTGACCTTCTTCCTGTTATGGCGGATGGCATACTGGAAGGCAAAGCGGGCAATGCGCTCAATCTTTTCTTTAGTGATGATCTGAACATTGTAAATTGTGAATGGTACCGAATCAACAAAGATTACCTTCAAACTTTCGACGACTCCGGGAACGATTTCGTGTTCAAGACCAGAGTATTCACCTAACAATAACGCAAAACTATTAAACTTCGGTGATGATAATCACCTTCAGTGTTTTCACGGATCATTACGATGTCGATCCCATGGTGACGGGTAGGGATAGTAGGTACAGTAGCACAATGCAAAACATTGGCGTATAAATCGAGCCGGCGACGAAGTTCCAAGTTACGAGACTTGAACTGCGGGTCATCGAACTTGGTTTCGATGTTACCCTGCAAAGGTTGTATTGTGAGATATTAGCAAACCACTGTCCTTACCTTCAGAGCAATACCGTTGCGCTTAATGGCAATGATGGCATTGTCGAGATCGGCTTCTCCACCCTGGAGATTTGAGCTAAGCGGCACTTCTTCAAAATCGACAGGGACGTGCGCGAAGTTGAAGATCTCACGGATGTGCTTGATCATCTCGGGACCGATGCCATCGCCGGGCAGGACAGCAACTGTCTGACGACCTCCATAACGAGCCAACTGACCCTACAAAAGCACAAAACATGATTAACGGACAACGGACAGCTCGTTATCAATGGTTATCAAACCACTTACGCGGTTGCTGGGAAGAACCGGAGAACGAAAGCGGTGCATTTCGGTGGTGCATGACGGCACACTTGTCGAGATTGTCGCCGTCTGAGACATGAGTCCAGC
This sequence comes from Steinernema khuongi, assembly GCA_016648015.1. Taxonomy (NCBI): domain Eukaryota; kingdom Metazoa; phylum Nematoda; class Chromadorea; order Rhabditida; family Steinernematidae; genus Steinernema; species Steinernema khuongi. Next base: position 1,129 of record JADLIF010001737.1, on the reverse strand, counting down.
GCGGGACAGAGGAAGGAGCAGCCGAGATGATTGCATTTTTGTTATACCCACTGAAATCAGATGCTTTGCTACCAAGGTACCAGCAGTATATCAGGTAGGACAGGAAGCTTCTTGTAGCGAATGACGCGCAACATCACGGATGGAGGCAGCGCAAGATTATCGGGAAACAACAGACGGAAAACAAGCATGAGTGCGCGGCGGCAACGCGTGAGATTCAACAGCGTTATCGGGTTTACGCTTCCAGGATGACTCAGGACTCCTAAAGGGTCTTCCACAAACAACAATGACAAGTGCTTCTGAGGAAAGAAGGGGGTGCATATCTGCAGACGGACAGAAGAGTGAGACAGAGGAAGATCGTCTACGAGACGGAAAACAACTGCAAATGCTGTAGACAGACAGAACTGCAACCCTGTTTGTAGTTTCAGATTTATCGCGTCGAGACTCACTCAATTGAAAGTGGACTTGTCACAAGGAATGCGGATTCTCTGCTTCGCGTTGCAACTTCAAACACATCTTCAGCTAGCATAAGAAAATGCCAAAAGAACGTCTTTATTGTGGCTTCCACTGACTTTCGTCAATATGTAGGCAGGAACGGGAAAATATATTCTGAGACGGTTTCTAACGAGCTGTTTCCATATGCTATGCATTTCAACATTTCATATTTTCGAAAAGCTCGTTAAAGCTCATGTTTACGATTGAAAACCGAGCTGTGGAAAGCTGTTGTTTCGCGCCGCCCCTCGCCAAACATCTCCTGTGACGACGACGTCTAGCCATTATGTTAATACGGTGCTGATTTAGTTATATGACATGAATTTTGTGAATAACATGGACAATAAAGAGTTTTCTGTAAAGGTTTCCTAACATTGTTATGTGGAGGAACACAACAACTTGCAAGGAGCAAGATGGACTCCAGGAGTGAAAATCAAGTGTTAAAGGGACAGTGCACTCAGAAAAAGTTGGCAACTTTTTTGGCTCCATCGTGTTCTCCGCGACGAAACAAGTAACTTTTGTTCGAGCACCCCATCATTTCAACGCAACCACAAGAAGTTATGGCCAAAAGAAACTTCAAAAAGTGCTCTGTATCTCGCAAGTCGGGCGAGTCCTTTTGGCACGATTTCCCTGAATCATA
>JADLIF010001735.1:0-96641 GCA_016648015.1 Steinernema khuongi | reverse complement strand
GAAGTCGGATGTCGGAGGTCGGAGTTTTCGATTTGAAAACGGAGGTCGGAGGTCGGAGTTCGGAAGGCCAAAAAACCCGGAGTTTCGGATACCGGAGGTCGGAGGTCGGAGGCTCCGCACACCCTTGCCTGGGACCATCGGATGTGGGCCCGATCCCCGGAGCTTCAGACGCTCCGACTTCTGATTGTCACAACTCCGGTGTTCGGCTCACGGCGCGACATTCCTGATAGATCTCTACAGTATTCATCAGCCTTCTCCTCCTTCGATGTGTGGTGCCTTCTGTTGCGAGGCTTATGGCACCACTTTATTCCTTTTTTGCTATGCATTTTTTCTTTTATTGATTGCCGCTTCTTCTTTAAGGAAGGTTGCACCCAACGAGCCTTTTCCCTGAGTTTCCGGATGCCATTCGCCTGAATTATGGTCCGGTGACACGGTTCCGCGTTTTTTTCGGATCCAATTGCCCTCGATTGAGGTTCTTGATTCTCTTCCCAGCCACTAGCGACTCGCGCTTCCCAGTCGTAGTCAGTCTGATGCAATCGGCGCATATAGTAGTCACTCACCCTGTTTCCGTTTGTTGTTGTTTTCCCACCGCGTTTCATGAAATGGCGAAGAATTTCGTCACGATTTCACAGGCATGATGCCGTAGTAGAGAGTATAAAAACGCACCTCCCAGTTGCTTGAGAATGTGTGAGTACAGCTACTCGGCGCCATGGACAGTGGAAGCGATGAAGCCACGCGCGTTGCAGCACAGGTCTGTGGTCTGTCGCCTTGGGTTTAGAGTTCGAGTTGATAAGGAGGCCCCTCAATAGAGCGCTTCGAGCTTGCCTACTTCCGTTACTCCTCTAGTTGAGAATATTTATAGGAAGACACCATGCTGAAGGTGCCCAAGGGAACTCGCGACTATGCTCCCGCCGAAACAAGGGTACGCCAGAAGGTTATCGACATCGCCGTCAAGCACTACCAGCGCCACGGAGCCGTCACCTACGACACTCCAGTGTTCGAGATGCGGTCCCTGCTCCAGAAGGAAGACCAGTACGGGGAGGAAACGAAGCTGATCTACAACCTGGAGGACCAGGGAGGCGAGGAGTACTCCCTGCGCTACGATCTGACCGTGCCTCTGGCCCGCTACGTTGGAATGAACAAGCTCGGAGAGTTCAAGCGCTACCACGTGGCGAAGGTCTACCGCCGCGACCAGCCTGCGATGGCCCGTGGCCGTTATCGCGAGTTTTATCAGTGTGTAGGTTCTTTGGGAGTGTGACTGTTGGTAACGCCACATTATAGGATTTCGACTACGTTGGGCAGAGCGGTTTGATGATTGCCGATTCCGAGTGCATGCAGATCATGGATGATATCTTCCTGGAACTGGACTTGGGCGAATTCTTGAACAAGGTCAACCACAAGGTCCTCCTCAACGGAATTCTGGAAGTGTGCCAAGTGCCGGCTGACAAGTTCAAGACCGTCTGTTCCTCCATAGATAAGCTCGACAAGCAGCCATGGGCCGAGGTCCGCGAGGAACTCGTGAAGGTGAAGAGCATCCCTGAAGAGGCCGTCGATGCTCTCCATGGCTTTATCACTCTTCGTGGTAGGTCCGAAGTCCTTAACCAGAGTTTTTATCCCCCATTTTAGCCGAACGTCCTGAACTATCGAATGCACAGATCCTCGACACCATCTTGGAGCGCTCCAGTGGGAACGCCAACATCGCAAAGGGAGTCAGCGAGCTGCAAACCCTTCTCGAATACTGTACTGCCTATGGAATTAGCGAACGGATTTCCATCGACCCTTCTCTGGCCCGTGGACTCGACTACTACACTGGCGTCATCTTCGAGATGGTCATCACCAAGTCTTCGTTCGAGAACGCCGGACCGGCCGAAGATGGCAACGCGAAGAAGGGGAAGAGCAAGAAGGGCGATAAGGAAGATTCGAATGTTGGCTCTGTCGCCGCTGGAGGCCGTTATGATGGCTTGGTGAAGTCCATCTCGAAATTCGACGCCCCCTGCGTCGGCTTCTCGCTAGGAATCGAAAGGATCTTCCGTCTGGTCCAGAGGCGAGATGAGGTAAGAACATTATCTAGCTTGGACTTTAGCGGAGTTGCTTCCGAGGGGCAATCAGGTAGATCTGAAACTTTGTCCGGTAGACCCTAGAGACATATGCAGTGCCTGGTAGGCCTGAGTGCATGATCCTGGCTCTAGGCTCGAGTCGGTTCAAGGCTACGGATGGAGCCCTGAGACCCTGCCTGTTGACACTAGCTCCAAGTGTTGTCCACACAATAAGCCCTGTCTCCTTACAGGCTCGTGGACTAAAGGAGCGCGACACTGACACCGAAGTCTACGTCGCTGTGTCTGGCCGCAAAGAATTCAAGGACCTTTTCCTTCAACGCATGGCCATATGCACGAAGCTATGGAGTGCCGACATCAAAACGGAATACGCCTACAAGCAGAAGCCCAAACTACTTAACCAACTACAATACTGCGAGCAGAGCGGGATCACGACCATGATAATCATTGGTGAAGACGAGGTCGCAAGAGGCGTTGTGAAACTCCGCGACGTCAGCTCCAGAGCGGAGGAGGTGAGAGGGCTCACGGCATTCCTTAATCTACAGTTTTGTTCCAGGAAATACCCGTGGACGACGTGGTTACCAAAGTGTTGGAGCGACTGGGGAGAAAGTAATTTATTATCATTGTTTTGTTTTTGTTGTTGCTTCTTCTGCCCGATAAAGGTGATTTTCAGTGTCCATGGAATTTATTAATGAGGCGTTCAGTCAATCGCCCATGATGGGATGTTGAAGTGGATGTTGTTACCAATTACATAAGCCGCACGGAGAATCCAGTTGTGTGATGACTAACAAGGATTGTAAGATCGGATCGGCGCGGTCAAAACAAGAGTCATTCGAAGAAGGACACTCGAGTTCGCCACAAACAGGTTTGGGCTCTTCCCGTGCTGGGAAGGTGCCGCAGGATCCAGCAGTCCCAAATGCGCGCTCTTCCCTGGCTAGTTGCCTCGGCGGTCGTCGCCTCGACCCTCGGCTACTACCCCTACGGGGGATGCGCCGACTGCGGGCGGCCCTCCTTCTGTCCTCCTTGTCCTGTCTCTCCTGCCTGCTCCGCTCTTCCCAGCGTCGCCGAGAGCTCCGACTGTGGACAGCCTGTCTGCTCTGGAGGGCCTTCTTCTGGACCTCCGGGGTCCGGATCTTATTTAGGACCTTCAGGATCAGGATCTCCTGTGGGGACCTCTGAACCGAGGCTCTCCCAGCAGGTGACCCAGCGGCTTCCCGTGACTAACGAAGTGGCCACACATCGGAAGTATCCGCAAGCGAGGATTCTCGAGATTGACGCGACGCCGACACATCCCGGATCCGAGGAGATTGAAGAAGAAGGTTAGTTCAAGATGGTTACGGTAGCCGCGCTTCTAATTCTAATGGTTTTAGTGTCATCGGAGGCGCCTTTTGTGGAGCGAACGCCTCCAACGCCTCCCCCCGTGATGGAAGCAAACGTCGACACTTCTGGCGAAGTACGAGCGCTTCCACCATATCTCCAGAGGATTCTTGGCGTGCGAAGTCGAGTGCCTCGGAAGGCACCCACCTTAAAGTGCAACGATGAGCGTCTCAGGATGATCATGCACCAGGTGAGTAGGAGCTTGCTTCTGGCAATACTTTCCTTTCGTTCCAGGCGATGGACCCTTCCGACCTGGCCGCCTCCAAACGTTCAATCGCAAACGAAGCCGAGCAGACCTTCCAGTCGAAGTTTGACGTCATCTGCTCCCCTACGCGCCTCTCCTACCTCGCGAACACTAGGCGCTACTGCGAAGTGACGCAGACGGACATTGTCTGTCTCGCCTTCGCGCATTAAGCTGAAGTGGGGGTGTATTACGGGTTTTCAAGATGACCTGCTTCTTGGTTTTAGCCTACCTTCTTCTCACTTTTCTCTTTTATGATCCTTTTAAGAACCGTGAAGCTGCTTGACAAATATGTGAGAAGCTGTGGGTTCTTCTTTGAAGTTATTTATGACCAGAAGGTGACAAAATTTCACCAGCCAAAAGATATACCCCTCTACGGCATACTACCGTACCCTTACGACAGTCAATCTTCTGTCTCGTGCTCACGCACTTGACTCTTTATTGCTACAGTACCCATGGACAATAGATCGTTAATAATAAATTAATAAGTGAAACAACGCAACAACTAAGGCTACGGGGCGATCTACGCCTCTTGGCGGAAGACGAAGCACGTGATTCCCGACTTCTCGGCCTCGCAGTAGTGGCGGGTGTTGACGATGTAGGAAATCTTCTGCCGCGAGCAAATGACGTCGATGCGTCCGCCGATCGCCTCGCGGGCGACCTTCTGGATGATGCGCTTGGATTCTGCCGGTGTCGCTTTCATGTTCTAGAAGGAGACTGTGAGCTTAAGGAGGGTGAAGAGGCGCCTACCTCCTGGATGATGTTTCGGAGCACTTCGCTGTTGCATTCAGCTTGCACACTGGGGTTTGCTTCGCGCTTGGCCACCGACTTCGCAGGCAGCGGGTTGATTGGGGACTGCAAGGAGATTACGGTAATTTGCTCGGTTAGCTTTAGAAGTTCTTACATGCTGCGCCTGGAAGGACTTGGAGGCTGAGGCGCGGTCCACACTCGTCGGGTCCACTTCGACGACTTCAGTGCTATGCTCGATCTTGGCTGCTTCGTAGGACGTCTTCACGGGCCCACTGCTGTACTCATGGTTCCGGGGAGCGGCCTCTTGGGGAAGCGGCTGGGAAACGGGGACCGGAGGAGGCGCGTAGACGGGGGGAGGAGGAAAGTTGTTCGACACAACGGTACAAGGAGGAGGCACGGGACAAGGTGGAGGAGGCGGAGGGGCGCAGACCGGGGCTGGAGGACAAGCAGGAGGGGCCGCCGCGCAGTTGCAGGCCCCCGGGAAGCCGGGGAAGTTGAAGAAGAAAGCGTTGATGGCGGGCGAGAAGAGCGCCACGAGCATGAGAACCGCGAACCTAGTCATTGTGGTCGGTAATTGGCTTCATCTTTGTCTCGCGGATAATCTTATACCCCGCAAGGTCGGACGGGTTCGCGAGACCCGTCGGGAACCGGAAAAGAGCCGCGCGCGAAAGTCGTCGAAAAAAGACATTTTGCGGGAAGTGTTTATTGCCGGTATGTACAAGCAGATGGCGGTCAGCGCTGGGCAGTTTTCAAAATCCGAAGGGTTGTGGGATCAAATATTTCCTCCTGGCTGCTTTGCCTGGTCTAGATCGCTAAACAAGGCAAACGAAGAAGAAAGGAAAGGGAAAGTGAACGAGGAAGAACAGGAAGCGGAAGATGTAACCGATCGGGTTTTGGAAGTGTCCAGCTCTGGGGGAGGTCAGTGCTGGAAGGCGAAGCACGTGACGCCGCGCGTCTTGTGTTCGCAGAAGAGGCGCGAGTTTGCAAGGTAGGAGAAGTCGCCAGTGCTGCAGATGACGTCGAAGGCGACGAGGAACTCTTCAGTGGCCGCCTTCGCAATTGCTCGTTTTGACTCCGCTGGGTTGTTAGTCGTCTTCTGCAAGCAGGGTTACGGTATTTGTGGGGTCAGGTTTCATTAGGATGACCCGAACTTGACATGAAAGTCCGGTTTCTTCCTTCGCGGAAGTTTATTCTCTGTCGCCTTTTTTACTCTGATCTTAGCGAGATAAGGCAAAAGCAGAAGATGGTAGGGTTGATTTTGGACAATTGGACCCATAAATTGGACCAAGCCTCACTACGTCCTATACATATACATTTTACTCTGATAAGGAACCTAATCAAGAAAAGTGAAAAAACTATTTCCTGAGACTGCAGAATAGACCCAAAGACTCTTCCTGTAAAATATAGGGCCAAATATCGATGTTTAGCTGCAGTTTACCCTTCCACTCCCTTACCGTGTCCATGATCTCTCTAAGGACATCGCTGTTGCACTTTGGATCGACGGTGACCGTCTTAGCGCCACGCGCCTTCGCCTTCCGCTTGTATCCATCAGGAACGGTCGAAGCGCCGACCTCCGTCTGTCTATTCACCGTCTCAGACAGATTCTCCGTCTCCGAGACGTCTGTGCTGTAAGCTACGGAGGGCTGCTCCCCAGGAGCGTCCCCTCCGGTGTTCTTTTGATTCTGCGCGTCGTCGTACTCCGTGTAGGTTCCGCCGGAGGCCGCGTCTGGCTGTATCGGAGACGGAACTCCGCCTGCGAAGAAGGGGATCGCCGTCAGTGAAAAAGAAACATCGCGGACCGGTTTGCGGAGCGCGTCCTACCTGGAGCGACGTAGCCTCCCGTCGGGGGTGATGGATAAGACGTTTGTGACGGTTGTGGATATCCTGAATTTGCATAGTAGTCCGCCCCTCGGGAATGTCCATTGTTGTAAGAGGGAAGGTAGTCGACGTGCGTTTCATAGCTTCCACCAGCGATCTGGTAGATCGGCTCCGGCTGGGAATAGCCTCCAGAAGCACAGGGACAAGCTGGAGGACATATGGGAGGAGGCCGTGGGGGACACATCATGGGATGGGGGAAGCAGCGGCACGGCGGCATCCCATAGCCCGGGTAGTAGAAGGCGCCGCTTGAGGGCGCCAGAAGGAGGAGGGAGAGGGCTAAAACCGCGGGAGAGCGCATTCTGAGAGCGGTCTGGAGGACGAAGTGGGCTTGGCGTACTTATATACGTGGAAAGGACAAATCGCCCCGGGCGATTTGTCGCCTCAAAGAGCAAGCGTGAGTCACAAGGCGAGCGTCTGAAGAAGTCATGGTGACGGTTCGTCGCCGCCGACCTTCGTAACGTCGGCGAACGAAAGCGAATAACTCACAAACCGGACGTGGGGGTACTGTATTCTGCGGGGGTGAAGGTCAGGACGTTTTACACCTACGTCACCACCTCAACCTGCAGATGCAAATGCTCAAGACGCATATCAGGTTCACGCATCTGTGAGCTTGTGGAGACAGGAAGCATGTCGGTTGTGTCCATAAGGAACTTTGCAGGCGTTGAGTGGCCGTTTGAAGGCACATCAACAATAGGGTAGCACCACAAAAAGAAGAGCCTTCGTGACGTTTGATCCTCTTCCTTATCATGTTGATATTCCTCATAAAAATGTGAACTGAAAAGTTAAGGTTTTCAGGGATCATCATAGTGTAGTCTCTCCTCTCATCCTATACCGACTGTCAACACCTACACGAATGTGCTAGTTATCTAAAGGGCTAGAAAATCAACGAAATCAACGCCATTAAGCAAGCGCACCAAACTAAGACGTCTATCTCCATCTTATCCCGCAGGTCGCCGCCGATTCCACGTCAGTTCGGAATCACACTCGAAAAATAAATAGATCCGTCGTTTCCCGCCTTTCTCTTCTTCTCTGAATTTGTAAACGCACGGCGCATTAGAGAAAGTGTATTGGTTGTGGAGGTACTCCTTGTCGATAAACTCGCACTGCTCCTTCAAGCACACCAAGATGTCCGCAATTCCTCAATTTGAGGATGTCCTCAACACATTATTTAATTTATAAAACAAGGTTTTCAATTTAACTCACTTTGACGAGTCAGGCAAACAATATGTGGAGGTGAGAAGTATCTTTCATCAAACGCAGGTCCTTTTGTCCGTCGTGGCTCGCTGGTCGCCACAGTTCGCACGGCTGCATTTCCTTGCCACAGTCGAAGGAAATGTATAACCGACGTTTCACATTTCCCTTTCCTTCTTCGTATTTGTAGACGCACGACGGTTTTGAGAAGGTGTAACGCTTGTAGTTGTACTCCTTGTTGATGAAGTCGCACTCCTCCTTCGAGCAGACCTTCAGAGCCGACTGTATTCTCAAGCAACGCCGTATCAGTGAAGCGACTCCAGGAATCCACAGTAGTGTAGGGGAGACCGTAGCCGATGCCCTGTCAAGCAAGAACTCTTCCAGCTGCTCAATGCCACTTTTGCAATTTGTATTCAAAGCTAAATTCTTTCCTCGGAATTTGTCACTGTTTTCCAGCCAGAACTCCAGAACTTCTCGGACAGGTGTAGTCTTCCAGGGTGCACCATCTGGATTCCAAATTTCTAGTTCCCTGAGCTGATCTTGGCCGAAGAGGGACCTGGGTAACTCCATAGCAGCACCCTCACAGGCATCCGGATGCATCACAAGCGCGAAAAGCTTCTCACTCACGACGAGCCTTTGGAGGAGTCGCAACGCGTCGTCGTCCAACTTCGTCACGATTATAACACGTTGTAACCTGTTTAATGAGCAGGCGAACTCGACCCAGGCTTTGTTGATGGACGAAGTGCATAGCACAAAACTATAGCTGGCATGGGGAAACCGCCCGACAACTTCTCGCGACACTCTTTCGTCCTTTCCATCCATTAAATAGATCGAAACGTACTTAACAAACTTCTTCAGGACAGCCTCGATCTCTTCGGGTGCTTCTACTTTCTGGTTGTTCAATGCATAAGTTAGCGCCGACTCTTCTTCAATCCCATCTCTCACGGAGCATATATACTGAACTGTACGTTCGCAAGCGCACTGAGCAAGCTGTCCATACAGTCCGTAGAGCTCCTTCGCAGTCCACAGCACGTTTACGGACAATAAGTGAAACACGTGATCGCAAAAGGCAAGCGGAACTTCGTTCATCTCAGGAAGAATGACAAATGGAACTGGTAACGTGTTATCCAAATCTAGAGGTGCGAAGGTTCAAATGTGACGTTCTCACTTGGTTGTTTGTAAGCCTACACCGGCCCCTTTCTACGAATTTATAAACGCACTACCCTCTATATAACAAAGGAGAGTAACACTTAATTTAACATTAAAATGAATCAGGCGAACAATATGTGCAGGAAAGAAGTATCCCGCACCAACTTGAGGTCTTTGTGTCCTTTATGATTCGGCCGACGCCAGTGTTCCCACGGCTGAATTTCCTTGGCACACTCGAAGGAAATGTACAATCGACGTTCCACTTCTTCCTTTTTTTCCTCGTATCTGTAAACGCAGGACGGTTTTGAGAAAGTAGTCTGGTGATGGAAGTACTCCTTATCGATAAAGTCGCACTCCTCCTTCGAACAGACCTTTAGAACCGACTGGATTTTTATACAACGCCGTGTAGGTGAAGCGACTTCAGAATGTTGCAGTGTGGTGGCGACCTTAGCCGATGCTCTCTCGAGCAGGAACTCTTCCAGCTGCTCGACACCACTTTCGCAATTTTGATTCATAAAGAAGTTTTTCCCTCGGAGTTTGTCGCTGTTTTCTGACCAGAACTCCAGAACTTCTCGAACCGGTGTCGTCCGCCAGGGTGCACCATCTGGGTTCCAAATTTGTAGGTCCCGGAACTGATCTTGGTAGAAGAGAGACTTGGGTATCTCCATAGCAGCACCCTCACAGGCATCTGGATACATGATAAGCGCGAAGAGCTTCTCACTGGCGACGAGCTTCTGGAAGAGTCGCAACGCGTCGTCGTCCAACTTTTCTTCGATTACAACACGTTGTAACCTGTTTAGCGAGCAGGAGAAGTCGACCCAGGCTTCGTTGATGGACGAAGTGCCTAGTGCGAAGCTTTGCTCGGCATAGGGGAACCGCTGGACAGTTTCGCGAGGCACGCTTTCTGTTTCCGCGTCATTTAGGGCGATCCAAATTTCTCGAACGAACTTCTTGGGGAAGGCTGCAATCCGTTCATGCCTTCTTTCTGTTTCACCGCTTTCTAAGAATTCTAGATAACCGTATCCTTCGCGCCCATCTCGCACAAAACAGACATAGCGAGTCCAATGTTTGAACGCGCGACTTACAAGTTCGCCATATGTTCCGGACAGTTCCTTCGCCTGTGCGAGTCCGAATCCGGACAAAACTTCACAAAGATGTTCGCAAAAGGCAAATGGGACTCCATCCATCGTGAAATGACCTAGAAATGATCACAGCACGTAAATATCGGTACTGATGAAAAGCGACGCGTTAGGGTATAGAATTAAAGTGAGACCCAGCCAAGACTTGCTTAACGCAGGATTTGTTGTACTGAGACCGCCACCGAAATGTCACCGAAAACGCGATCAGCTAAATGTCACGGTTTGAATTTTCAAAAGGACGATCTGTTCACATAAGAATGTGAGCCGGAGAGTGTCTAGAGTCTAGAGGAAATCTAGAGGTGCGAAGGTTCAAATGTGACGTTCTCACTTGGTTGTTTGATAGCTCGGGAAAAGGGAATAAATAGTGGAAATGACATGAAAGGCGACGCCAAAGATGTGCGAATATTAGCGCTTTGCTTTTAGGAAGGCCGGAAGTGAATAAGGTGCACGTGACGTTTGCACTTTGTATACTAGCCTAAACCTTCATCGCCGGTAGAACGTCGATCACATGTCGTCCGAATCGAGAGAGGTGCGAACATTCAAATGTGACGCTCTCATTTGGCGTCAGTCTCTCCAAGTGCCGAAATATAGGGGGGGGGCGTTGTACAAATAAAGGGAATGGACGCCAAACATATGTCATTTTAAGACGAGTGCCGAACATAAAACAATTCCGTGGTTGACAACTAACTGTTTTCAACTAACTGTCCACTATCTGTACCATATGCCCCAACGATAACCCTTTGCTGTGCTATTATTTATTCCCTATAACCATTAAATCACGACAAAAAAGACGAATTTATCCTAACTGTTAAACAAACATTATGTGGCAGAGCTTTGTGCGTCGCCATAAACGAAGATGCTCCGGTGCGTCGTAGCTCGCGGGTTTCCACGGTCGCCTCTCTCCAGTATCATAGTCAAAGGCTATGTAGATCCTGCGCCGTCGATCCTCCTCGCCTTCCTCGTACTTGTAGACGCACGACGGGATGGCAAAGGTGTATTGATTGTGGAGATACTCCTTGTCGATGAAGTCGCACTCCTCCTTCGAGCATTTCTTCAGAACCGTTCGAAGAGTAGGCTGCCCCTTCCTTCGAAAGAAGTCAGCGAGCTGTTCGACACCCTTCGAGCAATCTCCTTGCAAAACAAAGTTCTTCCCTCTGAATTTTGCGCCGTTTTCTGCCCAGAACTCCAGAAGTTTCCAAACAAACACTTTGCAGGCATCAGCGGGCTCCACAGAGCTTATTTGTAGCTCGCCAAACTGTTCTTGGCAGAGGAGGGATTTTGATATCTCCAAAATACGAGTATCACAGGCCTCTGGAAGAACTGTAAGCGCCTCAATCTTCTGCCCGGAGACGAGTTTGTCGAAGAGCGCCACGGAATCGTCGTCCAACTTCTTCCTGATCGTAATGGTTCCCAACCTCTTCAGCGAGTAAGCGTGTTCGACCCAAACTTTGCTGATGGACGAAGAGTTAAGCGAAAAGCTGTATTCCTGGGCATGGGGGAACCGCTGCACAGCTTCTCGACATGCGTTTTCGGTTTCCGCGTCGTTGAGGCGAATAGTTACATAGCGAACGAGCTTCTTAGGTGCAGCTTCGATCTCTTCGGCTGTTTGTAGGTATCGGTCACTCTCCATGTAACGCAGGAATTCTTTTATTTTAACTCCATTTTCCACGGAGCAGAAGTAGCTGGAAACATGGCCGATCGCGCGTCGCGCAACTTCTCCATAGCTTCCCGACAGTTCTTTCGCTTTCGAGAGCAGTTTCACAGGTAGAAGCTCACATAAATGTTCACAAAAGGTGAAAGGAACTTGGTCCATTACGAACAGCCTATATTAATGACGACGGCACTCTCAGAGAAATAGAGTTCGGTGACTAAAAGCGACGCTTAGAGGTGTCAGAATGTCACGCCAAGGCTTGGATCACGATGGTCTCGACAGGTAAATGGAACTTGGTCCATCTGGGAAGACCTACAGCGGTGATAACGACACGCCAAGTGCAGTTTTTGATTTGGTGGTGAAAAAGACGCACAGAGGTGTCGAAATTTCGCACCAATCACAGGCGCGCTCGTCCGATGTTTTGTAATGTGCATCTTGCAATGCATCTTGCAAACGTCATCGTTGAACAGAAAGTCGTTCACTCTGCGTCGCTGTATCACATATCTATAATCTAGCGATGCCCACCTAACAAGAATGCATCAGCTCTGACCTTACTTCTGCAGTATCATTACAGCCTCAGCCCAGATGGTGCTGAAAAGGCGCGCAGAGGTGTCGAAATTTGACACCTAGAATCAGAGAATCGCGCTCGCCCGGTGTTTCAAAGTATGTATCTTCACTTTTACGTCACCGTCCAATTCCCTTCCTTTCCAATACAATAGAAAGTGGATATAACGTCACTGGAACCGCTTCTAGAGCCTCTTCAATCTTTGAGCCTGGCCCATTCCTAACGAAAGACTTGCCTCAGAGTTCTGCTCGAAGTAGTCCGGACTTCTATGTGCATCGCTGCAGCCATTGGATCATTCCAGCCTCAACCAGATCGCCATGGACCGTGTGCCTTTACGTTTCATTGAAGAAGTCCTGCTGCAGCTAGAGATTCAAAAACCGCTCTTTTCCCGCGACACTCCCCAGTACCCGTCCACCTGGGGCAGAGTCGCCGCCAGTAAAAGTGTCAGAAAGCTGGCCTGGCTTAACGTTTACCTTGAACCTAACAAGGAACCAGTCTTTGATGTCACCTCTACTGATCCTTTGAAACATCTGCCTTTGGAAGATCTTGATCAATTCGTTCTGCGCCGTATCACAATACGCGAAGAGAATGGCGTTTGGACGGAAGGCAGCCATCCGCTCAACAAGAAGAATTTCCAACTTCTGCAGAGGCTTCTCCGGAAAGGCCACCCGTGCACCCTGGCTCTACTTGGAAATTTCAGCGGTGTAAGTCTCGTAGAACGGCTGTGCTTGGCGCATTCTCGGGTCACCAATCTCCATTTTAGCAGGCACCTGCCCCTGCCGACAGAAATACTCACCCAAACCATCAACCGAGGAACTTTACGCTGCCTGTTCTGCTCTGGCGTCCGCGTAACGAAAGAGTTCTTCCCAGTCTTCTTGAAATTCCTGGCCTCCGAGCAATTTGAAAAGTTGAAATTTACCTGCTCCACCGGACCCGTTTCCAGCAGAGCCTTTCTCAAAGGAGCCATCGACGCATTTCTAAGCAGGCCTAGAAGAAAGGAGTTCACGTTTGTCATTCCCGAACGCTATCAGGACCTTTGTGGCCGCCTGACGGGAGAAGACGTGCGGGGGAAAGTTGAAGTTGAGTTTCGCCGTACTAGAACTTTGCTTTTTGTTTTCCGGTCACAATCTCGTCTTACATGATCCCTCAAATCTGTTGTACGTACATATAAACGCAGATAAGATTTTATTATCTTCATAAACCGCGACAGACGAAGGTAGATAGGTCTTCTCCTTGTCCTTGACGCACCTGAACAGAAAGTCCTTCGTTGTGCGTCGCTGTAACAAGGAACCAGTCTTCTGTATCCGGTCTCGTCATACGTATGCAATTTGGCGGAAAAAATGACATTTTGGTTTTGACGCTGCCAACACCGCTTGGGCATTTTAGTCACAAGTAGATGGTTATGAATGCGGCCTTATACTGGCGGTTGAGTTGTCCTTTATCGTCCATTCCAACCAAAAAGCTTGCTCCGGCTTTTGCCGTCTTATTTGACGTCAACATGAAAGGGCGGATCTCATATGTTTTAGCCATGCCAATCTGGCAGGACAGCATGACTTCTACCCTCATTTCAGTAACCGTTCCCAGCCTCCTTCCGGATCGCTATGGACCGTGTGCCTCTCCTTTTCATTGAAGAAGTCCTGCTGCAGCTGGACTATATCTCACGCTGGTGCAGGAAGATCCCGCAGTACCCGTCCACTTGGGGCAGAGTCGCGGCCAGAAAAGAAGTCAAAAAGCAAGCCCGTGTTAATGTCTACCTTGCACCTAACGAAGAGCCAGTCTTCTCGCTCTGTTCTACCCGTGGTAAAATTCCTGTGCCTTTGGAAAATCTTGAACAGTTTGCTCTGGAAGAGATCTACATCGACCAATGGAAGTCTTCCATCGTTTGGCCGATGGAAGACTGCCATCCGCTTAACAAGGCGAACCTCCAACTTTTACAGAGGCATCTCCGGAAAGGTCATCCGTGCTCACTAACCGCATATGCGAATTTCAGCGGTGTAGCTCTTGTCGAAAAGCTTTGCTTGGTGCCTTCTCGGGTTACCGAACTCCACCTTTACAAGCACCTGCCCCTGCCGACGGAAATACTGACTCGAAGCATCAGCCTAGGAACTCTGTGCTGCTTGATCTGCAGCACTGGCGTCCGCGTAACAAAAGAGTTCTTTCCAGTTCTTTTGAAATTTGTGGCCTCCGAGCAATTTCACATATTGAACTTCGCTGCCTCCACCGGACCCGTTTCCAGCAGAGTCTTTCTCAAAGGAGCTATAGACGCATTTCTAAGCAGGCCTAGAAGGAAGAAGTTCACGTTTGTCATTCCCGAACGCTATCGGGACCTTTGTGGCCGCCTGACGGGAGAAGACGTGCGGGAAAGAGTCAGCGTTCGCTTTCGTCATACTAGAACTTTGCTTAGCATCTCACCGTCCATGGACCTTTAATAATTCCATGTACCTTCTTTTGTTCGTCTTAATAAACTGAGCAGAAGCCATAATGTAACCAGCTACAGATGAAAGCTCCCTTTTTGAAGTCACTTAAATCGTCATTCTTCTCTTGATGGAAGTAGCAAGGAGACCGCCAAAAATATTCTAGTCGAAAACATAAAACATTCACATTCAAGTTCAGCCAAGCCTTGAAGTGTCCCGCAATATTGTGTTTAGCACCTATACACTAACCATTTCGCGTAGGCTCGCGTAACTCACAAACATCAAGTAGCTATTGTGATGGGGTTTTCTGTGCCTTTGTGACAACTCCCATTTCCGGGCGGACACAAACAAAGTGATACACTGCTTGACGCGAA
This sequence comes from Steinernema khuongi, assembly GCA_016648015.1. Classification (NCBI taxonomy): domain Eukaryota; kingdom Metazoa; phylum Nematoda; class Chromadorea; order Rhabditida; family Steinernematidae; genus Steinernema; species Steinernema khuongi. Next base: position 81,858 of record JADLIF010001735.1, on the reverse strand, counting down.
ATGAAACAAGCACTTAACCGAATAAGATGTGGATGTATCCCGTACTTCGCAGTAAGCGAAGGTCGTTGTGTCCACTTTCGCTTGCAGGCCGCCAAGGCTCTACTATATGCGTTGCTTCGGCGCACTCGAAAGAAATGTAGATCCGACGTCGTTTGCCATCTTCTTCTTCGAATTTGTAGACGCACGATGGCATCGCACAGGTGTAATGACTGTTGAGATACTCCTTGTCCACGAAGTCGCACTCCTCCTTCGAGCACACCTCGAGGACGTCCTCAATTCCTAGAACGGCCTGCGTCCTCTTGGACGTCTGCGCTCTTTGTATCAAGATATCTTCGAGTGGCTCAAGGTCGTCGCCTAAACCATACAGAAACAAGCGCTTCCCTTTCATTCGCTCACTGTTCTGGGACCAGAACTCCAGAAGTTCGAATCCCTCCCAGCGTTTGCAACCATCGATGTAGATCGTCAGCTTCTCGAACTGATCTTGGCAGATGACCGATTTCAGCACTCCCATCATGGCACCTCCAATTGCTTTCGCAGTCACGTTAATCTTGGAGAGCTTCTGGCCCGTAACGAGCTTCTGGAAGAGTCGCAACGCGTCGTCCTTCAACTTCTTATCGATCGCAATGATTCCGAGCCTCTTCAACGAGCAGGCAAAGTTTACCCAGGCTTCGTTGATGGACGACGAGTAGAGCGTGAAGTGGTAGCAGGCGTAGGGAAAAGGCTGGACAGCCTCTCGGTATACCGTACTCTTCGTTGTGTCCTTCAATCTGATCCATACACTTCGGGCGAACTTCTTTGGCGCCGCAGCGATCTCCTCTGGCGTATTCACTTTCCGGCGATCGCCTTCGTAAATCAGATGTTGTGATTTTATGGTACCGTTTTCAAAGGTGACCACATACCGACTTCTGAGGTTAAACTCAGTCTGCGCTGCTTCACTGTAATGTCCGGAAAGTTTCTTCGCATCTTGAAGTCGCTCAATGGAGAGGAAGGCACAAACACGCTCATAGAAGTCAATCGGAACTCCGATCATCTTGGCGGTGTAGAGGCCGTGTGGGACCTCAAACTGGCGGCGGAAGATCAGCTCGGAAAAAGGGAATAAACTGTGGGAATGACAGGAAAGGCGACGCCAGAGATGTGTGAAAATCAAGTGTCAAGTGGTGAAGCAAATACCGGTGCTAATCGGTCTCTTTCAGTTGTATGATCGAGTGTCGGGTCCCATCACGACTATCTGCTTTTGTCTACCAGGCTGTCGAGCAAAAAAGAGTTTAATTCCACGAGTGTTGCCCACGCATCTGTAAATATGCTGCTCGAGGAAGGTCCTTGGCTTGTCCAGGCACGTCCTGTTCCCGGAACCGATGTGTCAAAAGCAGACGGACAGCTTCGAGGAAACGTCAGTCGGGAGTGTCCCATTTGCTACGAATGGTTGGCCGGAGCCTGGAACTACGCCCAGTGTCCGGAAGCCTTATGGAACATTGCTATCTATAAATAGTTGCCACCGCACTGCTACTCTCTCGACGTTCGTTGCGGGACCAAATGGGTAGAACGGACCGAAAGCATCGAGATCTGGTAGGCTTGGGACTCAATGGGGTTAGGTCGGATATACTTCTTAGAGAAGAACATCCAAATTTTTAGATTTCTGCCTTGACTTCTTTGAAAAACTGCTCCCGGGCGGAACAGTGCCGCCCCACGAAGACCCTTCGCCACTTAACGCGATTGTCCCTCTGTCGGGGTGTCGTTAATGTGCCGATTTCTGAGGATCCTTATGCTTCACCTCGTTCGCGATATCTCTTAACGCCGCAGCGGTTTGGACAATTCCCTCGCTTTGAGAAAAACGCGCCGACCGCACACATTTCCTCGTGATGGATCGCCCTGGCTTAACGAAATCCAAATTTATTGTTCCTGCATGTTATGAAACACCGTCAGAGCATCACTCTCCTAAAGCCGCCCTGAATCATTCGGAAATACTTTTGTGGGCACGGTAGCAAGAAGGTCCTATGAGTAGGGCTAGGAACTTGGAATTTTGAGGAGACGGTCTTACTGAGTAGCCAAGGAAAGTTCGCTTCCTCAGGGAGGCCTTTTTCTATTGGAAATTACACTACTCTCGCTAGGTAGGTCTCTTTCTGACATGAGTCCAGCGTTATTTAGCCGCTTGTCACAGCTCTTAGCCAGAAGAATAGACCTGTCCAAGAGCAGTTAGCACTCGATGTTTCATCGGGGAGTAAGTCGTCTCCTAAGTCTTTTTCTTCAGTGTGTTGTCCCTCGAGCACGTCGTTACATTTGAATCATTGCCTAAGCGTTAACTCTTCCTCTGTTCCTTCTCTGTTTTCTGTACCAAGAGCTCAGAGGACGATGGACAAGAGGCAGATGTTGACCTTACAGATAAGCAGGTCAGTCCGGGATATTGGACTATTGGAAGGACAAGGCACATTATCTGCGTTATCCGTCCCTGGAGAGTCGAAAATCTAAGAAATTTTGACAGTCCAGAGGCAAGGAACCAGATTATGCGCGGACGATGGAAATTTGATCGTTTATGAAATCGGCCCTGAAATCACGTCGGAACATCACTTTTGACGTCCCTTCTTGGACATATTTCTCACATCATATCACCAAGAACTTCCACAAGCCCATGTCAGGACCATCGTCTCATCTTAGCGAACTATTCAGAGTTTCTTCAAGAATGGAATATTCCCTTTGGGGCATAATCCTCATAACGTCCAAATGCGTCCAGAAAGCAACATGCTACGTCTTCTCCCAATCAATCTCAGTCATGGCGCTTTTCTAAGAAGCACCGCGACCCCTTGACAAAAAGGCCCATGTCAGATTGGACTCATCATTTACTGGCACATAAAACATTAATCACTTCGCGTTCCATTCCCGATTCTTCCGACTCGTTTGCCACCGAACCTCTTCAGGCATTTCCGGCTGGATATTGCTGATTGGGTGCCAGATTGTCAGCAGTTCAACAACCCCATTCCTGAGCTGCAGCTTGGACAGTGAGTTCCGAGAAAGGTCGACGCTTTTTTTGCCATTTGCCCTGAATTGAGCAGAAAAGAAAAGAACATTCGTCTTCGGGGGCACGGATCGGCAAATTGCCAAAGTTCAATTCGATTGCCTTTCGGATTAGTGAGGCTGGACGCGTTGAAAACTGCTTAGAAATCGCTCCCTGATGTCTGTCTTTAAAGGATCATGCTCATGCCAGCGATTTTTGCGCCCTTTTCCGCTTCGTTAAGGTCCCTTCACAGGCGGCCTCAATCTAATGTGCTCATTATTGGTATCTGGGAAAACAAGAAGGGCCTTCCGCCCGTCAGGTAAAGACAATAAAAGTGCTCAGTTCGGTCGCACTTAGATTGTCCGAGGACGGTACGTAGTGATGACTCGTCGATGTTTGTGTTCTCGGCTGGAGAATCCAAGGATTGAAGTGGTCATCCTGGGCTTTGAAGGTTTCCAGTGGTATCTTTAGGGAGACCTGTTTTTTGGATACACTTTTCCTTAACTGGCATACAATACCCCTAGTGGGATTAAGGTTCCTCTACAGGAGGCCTCAATGGGATACTGTATGACAGCTAAAACACAAAATGAAAGCAAAAATTAAGCTTTCCTTGAATTTACCTTGAATTTTCTGCTCCTATCGCTTAAAACCCTACCCCTCCTTTTCACAAGAAACCCCGGGAGTTTTTTCTTTTGATCCCAACAAGGCCCAGTAGATTCCTGCAACCCTGTTTCTTGTTGTTCTTAACGGTTCGGAGTCTACCAGAAGCGCCACCGAATGTAAATTTTCCTGAGGTTTCAGTTGAAATCTGCAAGCACTACTCCCTCTCCTAAGCATAAAAGATGTCCAAGTGTCCATCAGCAGCAGAACCAATCATCGCCCCACGCGCCAATTAATCCACTCCAGGGTTCGTAGTCGCTGGAAACCCAATAAACGCGCCAGTCTCAATCATTCAAGCCGCTGACGACTTCTCCACACGTCAGTCATGTCCTCGTCAAAATTCGGACTAATTTTCTCCAAATGCCTCAGGACCGAGGGGCCGGGGCCGAAGCTCATTAACTTTATAGTGCGTTGGCCCTTTCCGTGCTTCCTGGTTTCTGCCGTTTGGGGGGTTTGTGGGGGCAGAAAGTCTCGTTTACTGATTTATAGCAGCGGGCTTTTGGTGTTGAGGGCATAAAATCATAAGGTTATTTCTCAAGGCAGAAGGAATGTATCCTACGTCAAAACTTTGAGAACTTTATTCAACCACAAATCAAGGAGTTTTCATCGTCCTTTTCATTACATTCCAGAACTTGTTATGCACTTATAACCTTGGGGGTCATGGTTTTATGGAGTCAGTACAGTCATGATCCTTGAATGGAAAATGAATCGTCCCCCTTCCCTTTCCTATTATATGTACAACTAAACCTCTGAAGGTAGAACTCTGTGAATGTGGTCAAACCGAGTTAGAGACTACGGAAGCTTAAAAGAAGCCCAAAGAGAAGAATGGGAAGGGGGTATCCCAATTGCCTCTCCCTTTAAAAGATCACCCTTTATAAAACAGAAATATTTCTTGTCCTACCCAGAATATTTTGTAATTATGGCCGTAGTCTTATGGCTGTTAAGAGATGTCAGTTTGGCGTTTGGAGTTCTCCATATAGCCATGGACCTGGGTTAACCTCTACTCCAGTGAGCCATTCCTGTTGCCAAGGAATATCTGGGTGTGAAATGAGACCGAGAGGCAAAAAAATGAATAAAGACAAACGTACTTTCTCTGATCTCTGTCAAAAAAGTGTTATTTTTCACTTAAATGTAGGTGTATTTTATATTTGTGTTTTGATAGACTGTCACTACTGTAGTTCGTCACAACAAACTAGAAACTCCTAACAGAGTCTATTATTCATATAAACTGTTATTCTTCGTCTACTGTAGGTAATGAGCTTCTACGGTATGATAAGAAGCCCCATCAAGAACTTGGAGGTGTCTCCTAACGAGCCTTAATCCAGTCTCACTCGCTTTTAAATATTGTGAGCAGTAGCAAGTCTTTGGTCCCAATTAGTAGACTCCACTTCCGCCACATAACAAACAAGCCTACGTCAAGAAATTCCGCGTCGGATACAACTTCCTCAGCGCTGCTACTTTTTGCCAGACATGTCGCGCCTGAGGTACCGTACCCCCGTAGGTGTATGCGCTGACACAAATCGTTTTTCTCTTGTCTTTGGCGACTGGGTGGGGTGTACCTTAGGTATAAGGGGCCTGAAGAAGGCTTTCCTGCTTCCACAAGCTGAATCCACAAGGCTACACAACGAAGTGTAGGCACCTTTGAGTTTTCTTTGAAGAGTGTTTTGGCTACAGCTTTGTTTTTCGTCCTAAAAATAAGCGGAAACAATTTCAACTGCGCTGTTTTCTGCTCTTAATTACTCCTTCGCTGACTTTTTTGTTTTTTATTCCGTTTTTGAACTCGAGCCCACACGTTCAACTGTCGTGGGTGGTGCAACCACTATGAAGCACTTGTTACTCACCCTGGAGAAATCTGACCTATTTCTACAACTCTACCCACCACGACCGCGCAGAGTACGCTAGTACATTACAGTACACCATTAAAATTTAGTACATATGGACTAACACTAAAAAGTGCGCTCAAAAATCAAAACAACACATACTTTAAAGTATGAAAAACAGTTCATTGGATTCTTATGTAAGTTGCTTGTCAAATTGGGACCAACGAAGGCCAAGGAAGCCAGCTTGTTGTATTGGCCTTCACATTTGTTCTTTCTCGTTTTAGTGTTAGCCGGCTGGTAATGGAGTCACCGTATTTCTAAGGTACTATGACCTACTGAGAGAACTCCATTAGAACAAGTTTAACTTTGGCGTAAAGTAGGATAAGCGAAAAAGTGGCCTCGGGAACCTCAAAGGGGAGAAATTGGTCTTAGGTTAGGTCGAAATGTTCACATATTTATTAGATTTTTACTATTTTTATTTTTTTTAAAGAACTTTATTAGATTCATTTCAGGAGTTTAACTTGGGCGTTATCTCCTTGTAAGTGAAGTATGATCCCTTAGAAGTAGGCTTCACCTCATAAGGGAGAAAACTGACTTTAGGTTAGGTTAAAATGGTCAAATTTTTCTGATCTTTTTTCAACTTTTTCTCGTGTGACTTGCCCTGTTTTTCTGCTGCAAGCTAGAGTTTGCATGCTCGTCGTCCTGTGGAATTCCTTTGTCTGCGGGTGACCTCCTGGTTGTGGGCAAAAAACTTGCTATATTAAGGGCACTACCCCCTTGGGCCCCTTGAGAACCACGTGTCATGAGAAGAACCTTTCGCCTCACGCTTTTCCTGGATTGTTTTCGCGGTCACCGCGACTCCAAAGTTTCATTCAATTATTTAAACATTGTGATGTAAACTAAGACCTGGAAACTTGTTTACTTTTTTTCAGCCCAAAATCATGTCAAAGGGACTTTAAATGTGTTGTTTTCCACAGTCAACGAAATTGCGGCTAATGAAATTCATCTGATCTTTAGCATTTAATGAAATTTCGCCCCTTAGCATAGCAGTTTAGGTGCGGTCAAACTTTGATGTCACCCAGCAGGCCGATCTTAATAGAGTCACCTCTTTTTAGAGCTATTTTAAGCCAGCGTCCGCACCCTCCTTGTCTTATCGAATTTCTTTGTCCGCCGGGCGATCTCCAAACGCACTCCTTGAGCCCTTTCCTAGCTCCATTACCCATTGCGTTAACTGGCGTCCTGAGACGAAACCGAATTAGCAGAAAGTAATTAGGTATTTGGAAGGCGGCGTGGAGGCCCTCAGGATCACCTTTATGGCTACAGTATGCGGAACATCTGTGGGCACTTCACGGCGCGGGAATTGGATTAGCGCCCAGACGGCTTCTTGTGCAGTTGGCGGTGACCCCACTGCAGGGTTACGTGCCGGACTTTCGGAACTGGAGTGCCGAGGATTGAATCTAATTTTTAGATCCGATCTGGTCATCAACGCCGCGGGGTCCTCGCACGTGCGAGGTGGTAAAAGCACCCCGCTACTTCTTTGCGTTTCCTCCCGCTTTATTCCATGGTATGGGAACGTAGAGAGTTTATGATTTTGTGACTACATTATCCTCTCGAAAGCGACCTCACCCTCAATCTATCTCAATCTACTTGTTTCGGTCGGTTTATGCAATGTGATGAATCGAGTGAGTCGCCTTTTTCCTTGATGTCATTACTAGTCGGCCTCTGGTATCCCCCTTCTTGAAAGCAGGTCTTCTTCTCTCATATTATTCTCAAAGCGTTTCTTGTTTATGGACCATTCACAATAAGGACCAGGAAGTAGTATTCCGCGACAGGATAGTCAACAGACTTAATGAAGCACGTTTTTATTTTTAGAAGCTCCGGTTACTGTAGAATCACCAGGAACAGGAAGTTTTTTTGTGTAAGATTAAAAATTCTCTGGAGTTCTTATTTAGATTATTTAGAAGCCTTTGTATTTTTGTGCTTTTCTTCCTAGCCCTTTTCAAGACCGTCAAAAGAATAGCTGCTAATAGTTTACGCGGCCACCGTACCTAGTGCCGAGAACGCGAAAAACACTTAATAAAGAAAGGTCACACACTTCAAAACTCATTGTCTGCTATCCCTAACGCATCCCTGTCTTCTTCTGTTTTAGTCCATCTCTAATTAGAGCTCTCCTTACCGAAAGTGCGACCCTGGCTACTCACTTGTTTGTGACGGAACGCGCGATCTGGAAACGTACTTAGACTGCGGAAACAGCCAGGCGAAAGAGTCCGCGACGATGACACATTCTTGCCAAGGTCACCCTTCCTTCTCCTTGGCTTGCGCGTTGATCTTTTACTGAGGAGCTGAATGTCATCGTGTGATACGGTATTTGAATGGCAAAGATACGGCGTTGGGTCCACAGATCGTGTCGGGACCTCCGAAGAGAATACTTTTATGTTCTTTGGAAAGCTATATAGGCTCTATACGGCCTACATTCTGAAAACTCTAGGTACACTATCGGGACCAGGCAAAAGGAGGCTAAAACCGTGGTACACATCCCCTTACAGCCTTTTACCGACAACCTGCCCACCTGTCAGGCCTTCCTTGTTTGGGTAACACCTACACATGTCCACCCTACACACAAAGCGTGTTTTCGTCCCGATGGGCTAATTAGCTCGCCGCGCCTCCGGAGATCTGGGCGTCTCTCTCTGACTCACTCCCACTTGCTCTAAGGCGATTAGCGTGTTTTGTTGGGTGCTATGCGCTAAGCCAAGGATCGCATTTTATTGCTTTTTCGGCGGCATTAGAGGAGGCCTATTTATAGCGCTGTTGACACTATAGTCCGGACAATAGAGCCACGGGCGACGAAGAGTGTATTCTGAGGAATTGGAAACTTTGAGGTTAGAGGAGGAGATAAGTGGGTTCCATAGGACTCGGAGGCGTTTATTGCGGGGGATGGAAATATTAGAAGCTATGGGTGTCCTTATCTCGTCCATATTTCCTACGGTCTAACACTGGTTTTGTCCACAAATCTGCTGCTAACCAGAGATGCCGGAACTACTGTTGTCATTTGTCCAAACATTCTACTCCGTTCATCCCTACCCGGAGCTATCACTATGCGTCATTTTCTCGTTCTCACTAACGCATTCCAAGATCCCAAGAAATGCAGACCTCTGACAAGGAAGTCGGAATCGGAATTGTTCCATAGGTTCTTGGCTATTTTTCTACGTCATAATTGAGCCCAACCCAGAACCATTTCATTGTTGTCGCCGGAGGTGTTACTGGGTACTTAAAAGCCTATTCGCCGGGTCTGTGCAGCTTATTTCTTCCTTCCATTTCACGTCTTTGTGCGTCTCTTGGCCGCAGGCAGGATACCAACAAGGAAGAAGAGGAGAATGCTTATGGGTGTTGACCTAACTATGATTTCATTTTGGGTCAGAATTTTTGAATCGTTTTGCAGAAGAATGTTACTACTGAAGGCCACACCTTGGCACTACTCTACATGTGCTAAGGAACAAATAATACCAAGTCATTCAGGAAATTTTCGGGCTGACTCTCTACGACTCTCTGACGGGCACTTTACTCTTCCAAAAGCACTTTTATCGTTTTCAAAGACTGATTCCAATGATTAAACTAGTACTGCATATGGCACCTTTGAGATGTGGAACCCTAGCGGTCAAGAATAATGGTAAAAGTGTCTTTCTACTTTGTATCCCAGCACTAGCACATGAATCCCCAGAAATTCAGGCCGAAATCGAATAGGGTAAGGTCCGTCCTCTATTGTTTTTTTCTATGTTTTTCACATACTGGTTTATATCGGGTTACGGTGTACATATTCTGGTGGGACAACAGCTAACAACAGGGAAAAATAAAACTGTCCTTATAGTTGCACTTATAGTCGGTCTTTCGTGGCGGGATTTTCTCCTCTCTGATTGTTCGATGGACCATAGTTTGGAAATTCCCTGCGTCAGATTGCAGGCCACTTCATGTACCGTAGTTCTTCGTGACAAGGCGCAGCAGGGAAGACAACAAACATGCCATCCGGAATGTGTTTTTAGCGTTTGTGGGTGGACCTTCCTGTCTGCATATGACATAACACTTCCCGGCGCTCTAGCAAGATTCAACAGGGTTTTCTGTAAAAAGGAAATCAGTAGCATTACCTTAATTGCACCCGGTCTCCACGTGACATCATCCCCGGGTCTCTGGGGCCGGATATCCACCACCACCTGGCCGGATCTCCGGCACTAAAACGCGACCTTTCTAGACGTAAATATAGAAGTTTATGTGCATAGTATTGGTGTCCATCTATTTATTATTTGCGACCTTCCTGTGTTGACGGTTTCCGCATAGTGTTGAAAGGCGTTTCCGGAGGAGTCGTTTCCGGCTGCGCACCTTCATACGCATGGTAGAATCTTTCGGACCGGGGTTCTTTGGCAAATGCCATGTGATAATTTTTATAAGTACCTCGAGTCGTGCGGGAAAGTCGACCGACTACAAGTCCTTCTTTGTGACCTTGGAGCATAACAACTTAATGTGGGTGGTCCCTGCGTTCAGAGCCGTACTGAAGTCATTCTCACGATGAATTGCAGCTTGCAGGGGGCAAAAGCATTTACGTCAGAGCAATCTATGTTTATGGCCGTTTTATAAAGTGTGCCTAGTCTTGGAACACATCTATGGCCGTCTGTGCTCTAGGGAGGCGACTCAATTGCATTTGCAGGTATCTTGAAAGCGTTCAACCGCTAAACTTGGCTTTCGCTAAACTTAAACTTTTTTGTTGTGCTACCATAACGAGCCAGATCGTCATCATAATGACACTCTTAAACGCCTTGTTTTGGAGTGTAATCTGCGCAGTTATCGTTGTCAATTGGCTCGGCACTTTCACTTGTGACAAACTGAGACATCAGCGGGCATTGCAGCGCCCTCCTCCAAGGACCGGCTGCGGGGGCCGCGGGCACTGACCCGAGACGACACCTATTTGCATTTGTTTTCCAGCGCCTATTTATTTATACTCCGAATAATTCGTCCAAATTGGCGTTCGCGGAATCGCGCGCTGCAGCGTCCACTCTTGCCACGATCTAATTGAGTTGCCGCCCGGGCGGCCCCTCCGCTAATTAGGACGTTTTTCGGATTCGCCCGCAGGTCTCGACGCGACGTGTTCGGGGGCGTCTCAGCGCGATTAGCCGCATTAGCGTCGCACAGAAACAACAAAACGTCAAAACCTCTTGAGAAGATTGCGAAAAACAATTCGATACCTTCCTAATCTGCTTGTGGGATCCGGTTCATCCGACTCATCCTTCAAACCCTGAGGACACACTTATGTCATTAAAGCGTCGCTTTGGCAACTTCGGAGACGTCTTGACTTCGTCCGGAGCTTGATCAGGGACAACGAACACGAATACAGCCCGAACATCGGATTTTCATAGGATTTCTTAAAAGACCTAGAGGGTACTGTAGCGTTTTCGTTAAAGACCGTTTTTGAGGGATACAGTAACGCCTTGGGTGCACATGCATTTTAGAGTATCCGGAGGGTTTCAAGTATTAATCGAATGCCAACCGTAATTGGAAAACTCTGATGTTTAGAAATCGTCCTTAATTCTTTTTTAGTCTTATTTTTAAGTGTTTTCTTGTAAGCCGGACACAGTAAAGTAAATTAGCTTTTTAGAAACCATGGAAATGAGTTGATTCTTTTTTAATTCTAGTCCAAGGGTTCTAATTGAATAAAATGTTCCTTTTTCTTCAATCCAATCGGACGTCCCGATTCCCGACCCCTGGGCACACACTTATGTTATTAAAACATTTGATCGATGTTTTGTCCTCGTTCCGAAATGTTGGCCTCTGGGTCGGTGAAACGCCTGTCAAGTATCAGCCGGCATCAGACGGATTAAAACGTTTTGAGCTGCTAAGGACACGTCATTAGAAAATTGGAGAGTGATCAGATCTGCAGTTGCATATCTCGAATGAATAGTTAATGAGCGTGAATAATATTGTTTATAGGGGTGCATAAAGACTTCTTCCGTGGTCGATGGGGAGCTGAACGAGCTTCAGAACTCGAGACGACCCGAAGACCCCTTTTGCTGCCATTTTGCCACATTCTTCTTTTGTACAAAAAACAGTGGGTAAAAACGATTGAAGTCTAACTGAAGATAACGACCTTCAGCGGGCTACATATTGAGTGAAACAATTGAGCTTAAAGAACATATACAGTCAAAAGGTCCTTCTTATAGCAAACTATCCCAAATCTTTATATTTCAGTTGACTAACTAAACTCCAGAATAAACTAGATATGCGCCGTCCATCTAAGACACCCCTCCAGTAGGTGATCCATCAAGACCAAAGATCCAAGAATTGATTTTTCGTCACATGCCAATCAACTTTTTGTTTTCTCGTCCGCCGAAAGGAGAAGGCCTGGGTGGCGGGGAGGCGCCGAGAGCGGCATGATGTCAAAGAAGGCCGGGGATCAGCGCGGAGTTTGCGACTCTTTAATTGCCGGAGCTGTGTGAAGTTTGTTCCCATTAGCCTGCTTGACGCGTCGTCACCAGCGCCCATGTTTTTGGCCTACTTTTGCAGTGTCTCAGAAGGCATAATTTCGTATGCAAAAATTGTGTTCACGTTTTTAATGCAAAATCTAGGGTGTACTTTGACAGAGCTTATCTTGCAGTGGAGTGCCACCAACTGTTGAATTCAGAAGAACTAGGACATACCGAGTCTAGGTTCCTCCCCCTTGGACTAAGGATAGAAGCAATTGTCCAGATCTGTGTTTCCAACACGACGACCGTGACTTTTGAGTGACTTTTTGAGTAACGCGACGACTTTTGAGTGTCGTAAGCACCTTCTACTGCGCGAATTTTCGACATTTTGTGACCCTTAATGGTCAACATTCCGGGATCTATTACAACCTTAGGGATCCAGATACCCCACCCAATCTGAGCGGGACAGTAGTAAACCTTCCCTTGTGCTCCCTTGGAAATGTTCCCTACGCCCACTTGGTGACTTTCTCTCTTCTACACATCGTGGAGTTCTTCCGGGAACTCCGAACAAAGTTGATTTGCATTCATTTCATGTTTTCGTCCTGCACAATCATAAACGATCAAAGTCTTCCAAATTTAGTCTTCCCACCTACACGAAGCGTTCCTTTCATTCTTGATAAGGCGCCTAGAAGGACGTCGCAACGCACTTGGCGTCTTTAGAACGACCTCTCTAGATGTCCAAAAAAGCTCCCCTCGACAACATCTGAAGTGGATTTGAAAGACAGGGCTGGACAGGGTGCTCATCCTCGGCCTTGTCCCTTTGTTGGTTCCATCGAGGAACTTCCGCTTGAAGGCGTTCGCTTCTACTGTTTCCCATGCCTCTGGAACCAAACAGAACCCACATGGCAGGGAAAATAAAAACATTTCGCAAAACGGGTTAGCTACGCCTCCAAGAACACCCCCACTTTCCACGGTTAATATTCATACGGTCTTGACAAATTGCTTGTCTACTTGTTTTCGCGGCGAGACCCTTCTAATTTACGTATGTTTCAAACATGATGGAATCGGCTTTTCGATGCTAAGCCCCAAAGTGTCCGGCGAATCAAATCATGTCTTCAGATTCAAATTTGTGTCCAGCGTCATCGGAATCCGCTCGGCATCTGAGTCACCGTCTCACGTGCAGCGGATGTACAATCACGGCTTTTAGTGTGTTTTTCCTGTTGGCTCCGGGCGCAGACGTGTTGGCGGAAAGCGAATTCTTGGGACGCACCCACCAGAGATTTGCGGGTGGCAAATCCTTTTGTCGACCTAAGGAATTATGGGGGTGGGGAGGAAAAGGTCCAGGTGGTATATTCTTGGTTCAAAAAAAGCGCTTATGTTCTTTAAGTGTCTTAGAAGACACTGTGATCCCATAAACGTATCAGTAAAGCTCTAAAGCTCGATAAGCCCAAAGTCGATCTTGACCCAATTGGAATCCTAAGACACATTTAAAGTCTCCCCTTCCCCCTGAGTGACCCCGGTTAAACTGTTTTTCCCGAAGAAGCGCGAAAATATTGTTCCACGTGACGAGAAGTTGTTTTTCCAGGAGAAGTTGTTGTTGCAAACACATAAGAAACCCTTCTCCGGTGATGTTTCACTGAATTAATTCATAAGACACATCTTATATGTCATAGCTCATACCATAGAACAGGGGTATTGGGTTTTGAGACTTCGTGGGAGTTGCAAACTCATGTGCCGAACGAGATTAGTTCTTCTCGCTACTAGTGACACTCGTTCCAGAATTCAAAGCAGTAGGACGCTAAGCGTCGTACTTGGCTAATTCCGGTGTGATAAGAAGCTGATGTGCGAAGCCCCCTAAATGATTCAAACCCTTGGTCGTTAGGTTAAAAATTCTGATGAGCTGAAGGAGCTACAGTCTAGCAGTCAACAGGCAGATTCTACGTTTTTAAGCTTCTAGATTCTAGCCTTCTAAAGTGTCTTCATGACGCTAGAATCCCTTCCCAAAAGTTGGGGGCCATTCGTTAACACCTCGGCTTCTTATTTACGCCACTACGATTTTGCAATTCTTCGAATTTTTGCAAGAGCTTCCTGAGAGCGCATTTCTCACGAAGGAGGCACTTCGGAGCGCCCCTTCCGCCCCTGTTCCGGAGTGTTTTCTTCTTGAGCGCTGAGTCAACGGAGCAATTGTGGCTATAAAGGGATGGACCTGCGTGTCATCAAGGTCGATGGCACGGAGCATAAACAACGCTTCCTCCGCGGAATATAAACAAAACTTTCGTGGACAACAACTTTGGTCCCCTTGAGCGGGTGCAGTGGACGCTCAAAAGTCAGGGACAGCTTCGTTCTTTGTTCGGCCAGACGGCAGGCAGAGTCATCTGCTTCTCGGGATATATAACGCGAGAAGGAATATGCAGTTTTGGCCATGTTACTCTATCCTCTGAAAGAACTGGATTCGCCTTCTGCAGACTCCGCCGGCAGATTTATGTCCTGAAGAAGTGGACAAAGCGACTTTTTCCACTCGTTTGTCAAAGGCGTATGGATGGCGTTTCCGACTTTTTACCATGCGTTGTAAATCTGGCTCTTGTCAGCTCGAGTTTTGGAGTTTCCAATGTGTCACATCGTTACTCATCGTCCCCATTTTGGAAATTGAAGTCTCTGATCCCACAAAGACGTCTTCTGCCTCCTTTGAAGCCACTTAGCAAGAAAATTTTCCGAAAATCTTGTATATAGTAGAGCGATAAAAAGTCGGCAAGTCCTATAGCTTAAAAAACGTAATGACCTTTTGTGTTCTTATAAGCAGCACTCTAAAGCGAGATACGGTCATTCTTTGAGGATTACATGACCGCATTCAAGAGTTCATGGTTTTTACTATTTCGGAAAAGAAAAGAATGATCTGCGACGTGGCTTTTTTCGGCTTTCCAGAAAGGTTGAAAACGTAAAAGAAAAACAAATAGAGCACAAAGGAGGGAGGACTATAAAACCACGTGGTCTCTCAGGTTTTCCGCCACTTCTTGAAATACTTTACCTTAAGAATTCTTGTGCTGACCTACTTAATATTCTCCAGTCACAGTGACGCTTAAATACAGCGTTCATTCATTCCGTTCATTACGTCTTAATGATAGTTTCTTATTGTATTTTTCTGGGGCTTATTGTAGTTAAGCTCCTATCCTCAATATTCAACCCTAACAAGGGAGCTCTCACGCTGAAATCCTGGGATTGTGCTCCTGATGATAGTGTTCCCTCTCGGCTCTCTAAATTAACTGCTTATGGGCATTAAATTGCAGGCTACAGTACTTTTCCTACGATATTTTCCTTTCAATCAATTTTTGCTAGCGCTTAAGTATACTGAGCAGACTCTTTTCAAGGATAGCTTGTCAGCTGGCTCGATTGCCGCACGATTAAGCATTCGGCGTGACCTTCAAAGCTCACGGCATATGAGAAAACAAGGTTGACACTCGATTCTCCAAAACACGCTCCTTTTACGAGGCGCCTTCCATAAATACCCTAGAGCAAAAGTCGCCACTATTTGCCTTGGACCAGCTCCAAATCCGGTCCAAGTGACGTCAGATCACTCTAGGGTAATTGGACACCTGGAGCTGCTCCTTCTCAGAGCAGTACACCCGCACCCTGAATTATTCATCGACCCGCCCTCTGAGTCGTCCCATTTCCGCTAATGACCTGGACTGCAAGGACTGCAAGGACGAAAGGACGGACTTACGGCTGACCTGACTCAATCTCTGACTCTGCGGGCAGGAAACGCCCCTCGAGGACGCTCCTCGCCTCCTCCGAATCCAATTATGATCTCCGTTGTTCTTTCTGTTTTGAAGGCGAAGAGCACCTCGCTGGCCGAGCTTTGAACTGCTTTTGGTAAACGTCGCCCTGGGCGATGCGCCTATTTGTCTTCGAGGGTTTATTAGGAACGCTAAGGGGGCGGGGAACGTGCCGCCCGGACAGATTGTCATTTGAAGCCGGGCGACGCTAATTGGTCCCCGTTCCGATTCGCGGACTACTGCTTCGGCTTCCGGGGTCAAGGGCGTTGAGTTTGAAGCTGCCTTCCTGTGCCTACCTCTTTTGAGCGAATTCAATTCGGGTTTAGAACGTTCTTTGGGGGAATCTTCAGTCAGGGAATACGATGCCGCCGTCCTTGTTCGAGGTCGAGTCCTCCTCATTTGTAAGTAGCCGAAATAATTAGAACAGAAAAACATGAAAAGTTCGAATTTACCAGGAAGAGTCCGAATGCCCTCGAAATGGTTTCTAAATCCCATAGGGCTAAATGCTTTGGAGTACTGTTGCTCATGTTCTGCCCTTCGTCTTGAAAGTACTTTTAAAGTATGTCCCAAAGACACACTCTGAAGGAGCTACCATCTCACCCATGTGGTTCCATCTGCTGAACTTTGCTACACATGCACGTTTTGGACAGAAGAACTGCCTAAAAGGTGAGGAAGGTTCCACGAACAGCTTGGTCATTTTGCAGCACTCTCTAAATCAAATCATGTTGTGGTAGTGCTTCCCAGAACTGTGCGGACCTCGGAATTAGGAGTTAATCTAATAAAATTCTTAAGACTCCAAAATTAGGTTTTGTGGAATGCCCGTGAGCAGCGATATGAGAGAGTCAGTTGGAAAGAAAAAAATGATGGCTAGCTTTGTTCTAATTTTTGTCTACTAGTAGTCTATCTCATTTGCAGTAGATTTCCACTGAAAAGCTTCACTTCTAGTCTCCTTTGTTCCAGGAGACAAAACGGTAATTATGTACACACCAAGACATGTCCAAATAACACTGTCAAAAAATTAATAAAATTGGACAATTGGGGTACTTTACTATTAAGGTTCAAAGTGCGGTAGTTTGACCTACTTTTAAGAGCCAGGCTGCAGTTCATCTGGGCCAGCAGAACGCTCTGAAGCAGTTTTTATCCCGCAAAGACTTTAAAAACGGACACCGCATTTGGAGCGAACTACTTTTTCCAAGATTATCCGAAAAGGTCGAAATAACAACTTTTGGAATGTACCACACCAGAGTCCATTACTATGTCCAAACGGGCATTCTTTGAGCGTTTCGGTGTTTCTCGTAAGCGAAGGCGAATTCCAAAGAGTATGTACAATAATTTAAAAGAGCATCTCGGACAGCGCCAGACCTTGCCTTCGCGCCATAATCTTGCTAGTGGCTCACAACAACGCTTAAAGGATATTAGTGCAGCGCGAAACATTTTCCAAATGTTGTTTGACCGCTCTTTCGGTCGTTTGTAAAAGCTTGCACTCTTAACGAGGGTTGATCTCTCAAGGCCCGTCTGCTACTAACGTGGTTTTTGCGACTTTTAAGCGCGAAAACAACCATTTCCCAATTGTTGTTGAAGTCATGCAAGGTCGCAGCGCCCGTCTTGAGCCTATTTTTGAAGGCATATTAATTAATAAACGTCTGCGACTTGGAAAGATGGATGGAATTGGCTGTGCTGAAGATAGATTCGAATTTGGGGTCACTGCTAGAGTGTTCTATAAAGACTGTATAATACTGCTTGTAACCAGGGATACAGTACGCATAGTCTCTTTTGCCTCAAGGTTAACAGTTCATTCTAGGATTCATTAACTGACTAGGAAACGCTCCCGCAGCGATCACTTGGGAGTGTTTCCTAGTGAGTTTGGACTGATAGAACTCAAGCATAAAATTCGACATAGTGGATAACTGGCTATACGAAGAACGGTTATACGGGTTATACCATTTATACGAAGATTAAGATGTAATAAGCTTGAACAGGTGCAATTTTAAGAAAATTCTCTATTCACTGGAATCGAGCTGGCTAGACTAAGTGCCCATTATCTGGTCAATTCAGGTGTTCTTGGTGTTTCATGACCAGCTCGGGTGTTCATTGGTTAGTTTAGCTCCTTGTTAGCCTCCATTCATTTTCATCATTTGAATTAAACTATGATTTGGTTTGACCATTAACGTCTGAGTCTTGTGATGAGTATAACGTAAACAGCAACAAGTGCAAAGGTACCTGTGCAAAGATTGGAGAAAGATGCACTTTCCAGTTTCTACGTAGCTTTCCTGAGTCGTTCTTAGAGCATCCCATTATCGTGTGAAGAAAAATTGTCCTCATTTCAACGTTCAAACAGTGTAACTAGGCGTTTATACGCGAAATCTCGGCCGGTCAATAGCACCAGGACCGGATTTTGGGCTTTCTAATGTACCAAGGTTTTCAGGGTTAAATTTTGCTTGAAATTCCGGTTGATAGGATATATGCCTTCGTAGATCTCTGCAAAGAGCCGAACTTCTACAAACAAGCAACTTTACCTTGAAAGTGGGCCGTACCTGGTATAAAAAAGTTCTATTATAAACAAAAGTGCCCAGGCAGGGGAGTATTTTCCAAAGTTTCAGCTGTCCATTCGCAAAAGGTTGCTTCTTGAAGCAAGTGATCATTGAAAGAAGTATGCGGTGTAGGCATGGCTGAGGTACTGGTTAAGTTTAAGTCATCCTGGAACGACTCGCTCTTTCCACTACAGTACTACACTACAGTACACAGCTTCTTTCACCCTCCTCTAATAACCCCCTAAACCGCAACTTCACGTCGTTGCTCGCTAAAAAGAGAATCACACCAAAGAACAACTTCTTCGCGTACGGTCACTTTTTGCGTTCCGGGTTCCGGCCACGGGCCCTCAGGCCATAATCCGGTTTCCGGCGCGGGTCATGCGTCCACGTAAGCGCCGGCGTCACTCACATCCGTTTAAGCACGTAGCAGAGAAGCAGCGGCTGCAGCGACGACATCTGACTCCTGGTCCGTCCAAATTAAAGGCGGCAGGAAGCGTCGCTAAATAGAGCGCGAATTAGTCTGCTGGACTAGTGGCGGCCAAGTACTTCGTGGACGCTGCAAGGCTAGTCAGAGTGGGAACTTGGGGCGCACCCAATTAGGCGTCATGCTTGTTTTCACGCGGATGACAGTGCCTCCCACAAAGTCGACCCGTCAGTCTGTGTCTCAGCGCGAAATTGTGTTAGTCTCGGAGGGAAATCAGGCCCTCCTGTTGACGATTGGAGGGTCACTTATTTAGTTCCGCCCCAGGAGTCCACCAGAGTTCTTTCCTCTCTCGGTCCAGCTTCCTCAAGTCGAAATTTATTTTAAACGATTTTGAGCGCACCGCCGTCTGTCGAAGAGACCACTTCCTGCAGGATTTCATGCTTCACCTGACCCATCGGCTTCCGCCCCCGGAGAAGGCGGTGCTTCTTGCTCAGGGTTCCGCCTTCGGATCCAGTAGAAACGGTGGAGCAATAACAACCGAGTCGATTTCGACCTGCTTTGTTAAGATTCTTCAGATTGGCTGTTGGGCAGCCCAGGGTCACTCGCTGTTATGGTTCCATGCAACAAAGATCGCCAGTGGGAGTTTTTACCACTAGTTTTTCTTGCTTCCCACTTGTTTTATCGTGTTCTAGCATTTGGCTGAAGTGCCCGTCTTTCCTGGCACGTTTGGTCAAGAAACTAGGCGTTTTCCAGCAGAGGATTCCGCTGTTAGAGCCAAAAACATTTTTTATATTAAAAAACATAAACAAAGTTATATGTCCTTTCTGAAAGAGCATGTGTGCTTGGCGGAAAGGACTTTATGAAAAATATTTATTTATAGTTGAGTTCGACCATAGGAAGTCAGTCTTTGCCCAAGAAGGCGTCTTCCTGGTCGTGTTTGCCCACAACTTATCTACCGTACCTGCCGGTTCTCCTGAGGTTCATATGACCCTCAGTTTGTTGCGTTTGGGCTTTCCCCGTCTCCACAACTGTAATCACTGCAAAACGCTGGTCAGACTAGATCAGTTGGACTCCACGGGCTCCTAGAAGCCTTGGAGCTCCCAGACGGAGATCCTCGCCAAATTAAGACCGTTCCCAGAAAGCTCTCTCTCTCCCCTTGTGACGTCGCCATAGATGTTTGGCTCAGAGGGACAAACGCTAACGTTTCTAATTGGTCGAGACTTCTTCAACGTAGTCTGTTCCCGACCTTCTGTTTTCGGTCTCGCCACGCAGACTTCTGGCTCCTTCGTCGCCGTCTTCTTAGTCCGCTCGACCGGAGAGTCCGCTCCGATGATTTCCAAGATTTCGGCTTCGCCGGAAATGACGACGTCCGCTTTGATTGTTTTGCGCCTCTCCGTCCCAATCGACTCTCTTTTCAGAAACTAATTGGGGCTTAGCCTTGGACTAATTGTCCGCCTCGTCCGAACCGCGTTTCGGTCCGTTTCATGTCCCGATCGACGTCGTAGAAAGTGTCCTTTCCAGTCGATGCTCTCACGCGTCACGACCCCAAGTGCGTCTTGAGCTACGATAGCGGCTCATCCCATTAAGGATGGGACTGAAGGCTTCGACTTCTTCTCAATGGTTCAGAAGCTGCTGAAAGTCCATAGCTTCTTAGCCCTCTTGTGACTTTTAATGTCACTGTTATGGCATTTAGATACTGTAGAACATTGAGCCCAAGATTCCTTAAACGATCTTCTTTCTGTGTAGACTCTTATTTCTACTTTGGTCTGCTCATTCAACTATCCTTGATGGATACTTAGGTCAAAAAATGCGTGCTGGGAACCCGAGACCCGCTTCCGCATGTTTGTTGACGTCCAACGGACTCCCATGATCGGCAAAGTATCACAAAGATCCCACGATTTTGTCCTTCCCGTTCCGTTCCCATGCGCCTCCATGTGGCGTTTCTTTTTTCTCCTCTAGGTCTGGAGAGGTCAGCAAACATTCGTCCCACCTACCGTATTCCGTCCTGAAAGCTGAGAATGGGATCTCGTCATTGGGCACTTTGCTTCTGCAGTGACGATGTTGTACTATTCAAGAATACTGCTAAGATATTGCTCTTGCCCTTCCGGAGTTCGTCTCCCCTTCCACTTTAGGACGTCTCCCACCAAAATAGATCCACATCTGCAAACTTTCCCCTTCCGTTCCTGCTTTGATGACTTGTCCACCCCACTTGGCTACGCAGGTGAAGATATTTTTAAAAGAACGCTCTTCATGTCTCCCCAAGACAGAAATAGAACTCCGCTCCAATCAACTCCCTCTGCACATTGCTACAACAATTAATCCATTAAGGCCCTCTTCCTACAGCCACCCTCAGCGCGAAAACATCGCTCCCACCTCCACTCCTCCCAGAAGCACTCTCCTCCCGGAATTGCGCACTCCTCCCGCGCGCACCTGTTCTTTTCCATTGGCCGTGCCAGTCAGACCCCCTTAGTCCTCTCCCGTAGTATTCCTTGCTCGGGATTTGCATATCATCTCGTGGCTCGGGTCTTCTTCGTGTCTTCAAGATCCATTCCTTGCAGATGCCCCTCGGAGCATGACCTCCTCGGTCCTGATGGAAGCGAACGTGACCGCAGAGGGCGTGGACGCCTTCTGCGGCTACACGGAGGAGTGCGGCACGGCGCGCTTCCTCTTCGTGATGATCGCGTCGGGCATCGCCGTCGTCGGCATCTTCTGCAACCTGCTTCTGGCCAAGATCTTCTTCTCCACCCAGTGTCCGAACACGCCGCCCACCGTCTTCCCGCTCATCCTGGCCGTGCTCGACTGCCACATCTGCATCCTCTACGTGCTGCTGTTCGGCGTGGACGTGGCCATGATCTACTTGAAGCTGGAGACCCTCTTCGTCATCTACCACGCCTTCATCATCCCCGCGTTCGTCCTCACCAAGGTGTGCCAGCTCGCCATCCCCTACATGCTCATCTTCGCCACCCTGGAGCGCTACATCTGGATCTCCACCAAGAAGTAGGCCCGAGAACGCAGCGACCGCCCGATCAACGAGCGTTTCAGGCGCCAGAACTGTCTCTTCTCGGCCAAGGGACGCAAGATCAGCGCCGTGCTGTGCCTGCTCCTCTGCTTCTGCCTTCGAATCCCCACCTTCTGGTCGCTGAAGGTGGCCGAGTTCGAACTCTGCCACGACTTCTTCCGGAGTCTTGCCGTCGCTCCAGAGGACTGGGCTGTGGTAAGTGGCTAGAAATGAATCAATCGTCGACTTAACTAGGGAAAGTCCTTGCAAAGCCGCAACCATGTCTCTTTCCAGGAAAGTCGCCTCTGGGAGTTCTACGACTTCCAGCTGATCACCTTCGTGCAGACCTTCCTCCCGTTCTTGATCCTCGTCGCGTCCAACTTCGTCATCGTCCGCCGTCTGGCGATCATCCAGCGAGCCAATAGAGTGAGTCTTAAGGAATTCTTATGCTCCGGACGGCTAACCTAAACCGTAGTCAATTATCAAACGTTATCTCACGTAGCAAACCTTGAAATAGAGCTTATATATCAGCTTTTACTTGCACGCCTTCGCGTCAAGACCCAGAAGCGCAACTGTTGAAGCTCTTCAATTGACTAATGTCATAAGGACCTTGGGTTGTTCGTCTTCAAGACCTTAAGACTCTCTGAATAGGGAGAGATCGGGACGAAGATCTCAATGACCTTATACAGTTTCCTAAGAATTAACCATTCTATAAGTCCCCTCCCTACCCTTCGCCTTTCCAGTGCCTCCAAGTCCATACCGTAATCTCCGAAACCATGCGCCGGCGGTCCTGGATGTCGCAGATCCCGTCCCTGCGACGGCGCAAGATGTCGCGTCCCGTGCGGAACGCCGTCTACACGATGCTGGTCATCGTCAGCTCCTACCTGGTGTGCAACTCCCTCCACATGATCCTCACCGTCCTGGAGAAGTTCGACTCCGATCTACTCAAGTGAGTCTCTCGCCACGGGGCCCTAATCACACGCCTCGTTCCAGGACCGAAGACGACCCCACGAAGGCGTCCATCTTCTACACTGTGTTCGGAGACACGATCAGCTGCCTCTACATGTTCACCAGCGCCATTAGGATTGTCATCTACTGCACGTGTAATCCCACCATCTGCCAGCACCTGATGGCGACACTGGCGAGGTTCCTGCCTTCTCTGGGCGTGGATGTCGTCCGCAGGAACTCAAGGAGGGTATCCGTAAGGCCGCAAAGCCAGCGGAAGAGGTCCACCCTGACGGTGCCCCCCGAGGTTTACGGAGTGAACATGTGATACGGTGAAAACGGATAAACCTTCTTTGATCAGAATCGGTGTGGGACATTTCACGGATTGCGACGACCATTGCTGATAATAATCCGCAGTTACTGGAGACTTTGGATAGTGAGGACATTTCTCAAGCGCACCACAAGAGAGATGGCACTTGAGGCGATAAAAAGTGGGCTCCTAGGGTTCCAACGGACTTAGCGGTATGCCATAAGACTTGTGACATGCGGTACGTGATACAGATTCCAGGCCGCATCCAATCGCAATGAAGAATCACCGCGGGTACAAGGCCTTTTCATGCCAGAACACGCGGCACAACACAGAGACAAGATTCCAGGCCGCAAGCATTGACAATGGAGAATCACCGCGGTACGCAAAGCCCAGTTTTCGTTATACCACATGAGAGTCCGTTTTCCCTAATTCCACTAAATCTGGTATCTATCGAAAGACGTTTTTTCCGGCCAAATTTGATGCGGCCAAATTTGTCATCGACGTCGCCCTTCTAACCACCTTCAAGCATGCGAACAAGCAAGCGACCTTTGGTGTGCCCTCCCCTCGCATCCAGCATCATATCCTCTAGCAGCTGTGGCCTTAAAAATATATAACTTCTTCCTGCACAGGACTGTCCAGGAAGCAAGAAATCTGAAAAAGAATATCGATACCGTATACTCCGCTTTGTGACACAACATCAACTTCCCCCGTCAGTGGTTTTCCATGCTTTTGACAAGCTCTATTTTCTCCTTTTCGCGTATTCTGGACTCAATCGATAGAGCTCGATCTCACACACACTCTGACTATACACACTGCCACATAAAAGTCATGTGCGCCACGCTACACCGCGGTGATCTTCGGACCGAGGCGTTCTGCACTTTCCAGGGCAGACAATTCGCACGTTCGGTCGCGAGACGAGCAGACGTGTCTGCTTTCTGTCCTTCGCTTTTGCTGTTGGAAGCTGGATTCGGAGAAGGCAGTTGGGCTTGAAGTGGCAGGCCCCAGATCCCGGGTATGGCTCCGCGCGAATACGCTCGATCCCCTTCTCGGAGTCGAGCCCTACTCCAGCTCAGACCCGTGTTGATCCTTGGCAGGTGCCCATCTCTGGTCGGATCGATTGATCGTGTTTGCTACAACGCGCTTTTGGGTGAATTCTGGATTTTATGTTTTCCTTGTTCGCGCCGTTCTTGTGCGATCGACGGTCACCGATTGATCGAACATCGCATTCTTTCCGCTTTCGCGTCCCGCGGAGATAGATTGACGTTGTGTGAAAAGTAGTTTCTTTTCAGTGTCAAACTTGCCCATGTACGTCCTCGTGGTGATAGCATGGATTTTGGACGCGCTGACGATAATTTCAACATTTATCAAGCGAATATTCAAGTCGAAGCACGTCGTACCCGAGAAGAAGCCCGACCATATCGCCTTCGTCTTCACCAACGCATACGAAATCTCTGTTGTAAGTTTTCCTGTTAGCGTAAATTATATTCATTGGAAGCTGTCCTCCTTTTTACATTCCTTATGCCGGAAATCTTCCTTGTTTCTATGGGTAGTTTTGGGTGCTACTTGTTTCCTCCATCTGCTCCGGCTTTGACTGGTTTTTTTTCAACTCGCCCAACTTAGATCCAGTCGGGTCCATGGTTTTATAGCTTTAGGAGATGGCATGTTAGAAGACATATGTACTCCACCTGAACCTCCAATATTCCTTTACCTTGTTATATACCAACCTTGAGTCACTTCTGAAGGTTCCCTTCTTAAACCAGCACAGAAGCAGTATTGGAATGAATTTCCTTCAGGATGTGCTGACAGAAATCGTCCACCAATGTGCCATTAACAAGATCTGCCAAGTGTCATTCTATGACCCGTTTTCAATCTGCACGAGCCACGTCCAACAACTCTCAAAAAGCGTCAACTTCCTGTGGGAGCATTTGGATCATGAACACCCGTCAAAGTCTCTACCAACAGTTATCTTCGACAGAACTTCTCGAGAATTGGACATGAAGAGGATAACCGGATCAGCTCCGGAATTTCTACGGGTGACCCTGCTGGGAAACGAGGACGGTCGGTCTTCGCTTGTTGAGATATGCCGGGATGTAAGTTTATCACATTTTAACTTATGGCTTATTCCATTTGTTGCAGATATCCATTGAAAGTTCTTTGTCCTCCGACTCGCTATCTGCAGCCTCGATTTCAGAGAAGTTAAAAGCGCGCCAACTTCGGGAGCCAGATCTGGTGGTCATCGTTGGCACTTTATCAACCTTTGCCGGCTTTCCACCATGGTCTCTGCGCGTTGCTGAAGTGCATCACGTGGCAACGCTTGCTCCTATGGCTGAGGACCTGTTCAGTGCCTTTTTGGAAACATTCGCCATCCGCGACCGGCGTCTAGGACGTTAGAAGCGGCGAAGGTTGTGTAATAATGTTATTTTATGTTGTGTTTCTTGTTGAGAGATATTTATTGTTTGTTGTTGATCCCAGTGAAGGTAACAGTTCCAACCAGATCTACATTTATCATTGGGAGCTTCGCGTGCTGCCGTGTTATGCGTGGATGCTAACTTAAACCATGCTGCTATTCAGAATCATGGGTGGAGGCCATCACCACGAACCGTTTGAAATCCCCAACCATAGCATCTACAGCAACTATCGTGACTTCCCCGAGCTCGCTGCTCATGAACGTCGTCTTCAAAAGATTGGTCTGAAGGATCCATGGATTCGCAACTACACCTACCTTTATGACAAGCAATACCCTCATGTCCGTGGACAGTGGGCTCATTTCAAGCAGGTTGGTCTCTTAATCTGTAAATTCTCAAGTTTGCGTATCCTCTTCAGATTATTACGCGAGGATGGAAGCCTGGAGTTGCTTTTGCCGCTGCTCTCATCGCCGTCGAAGAAGGCTATTCGTACTTCAAGACCGGCCACACAAGCTGGAACAGCCACCATTGACGTGCCTAGGGCCTAAGATGTAGAATTAGTGCATTCGGTAAAGTTGTTTCCCTTTAACGCCTTGTTTCTCCTCGCCTTCGCTCTCAAGCAAATTTCGATCATTTTGCTAGGGCTGCTGGGCGAGGCTGTGACACAGTTGCACGGATAAAGCTCTTTATTCTAAGTTGGTGTGCAAATTTAAAAGAGACTCGTAGTCTTCACTCGCAGATGCCGAAGCGGAAGGAGGTCATCTGCTGGTAGATCTGGTCCTTGCGGAGCACGACGCTCGGGAACGAGGGCTGAAAGAGATGGGTTATGGCGTGTAATTGGAATTTAGCGAAGAGCGCCCTACTCGCTTGCGAACTGTCAGCTCATAAGTCAGTGGACGCTTGGGGAGGTCTCCTTATCAGCCGACAGTTTCGACTGCTGGTAGGTACTGCTTTAAACGTTTATCTTCGCCAGATTGTCACGACCCACATTCCAGCCACTGTTTGATAAACCATGACTGTTGAAAATGCATATCTTAGAAACCTACTTTGTTGATGGCGTCGGGGAAGTGCTGGCAGCGGAGGAGCAAGTGCTCCTCGAGCGAAGAGAGGAAGACGGTCGGGTAGGTGGAGGCGACGTTGAGGACGACACCGGTGGCGGCGTTGGATACGCGGGCCACGTGGCGGAACTTCTTAAGACGCGCGTCCGGCGACAGGTCCTGTGCGAAGTAGACACCGAGGGACTGCGCCCCCAGAAGATTCCGAAGAGGACGCGGACTCGAAGAGCAGTCGAGGAGAGTGCCCGCAGTGGGAATGATCTCGCCTGGAAGAAGGGGATCAGTTTGCTACTTCACGGGCTGGAATCAAGGTTCATGGATTGACAATTCACCATTTTTTGACTCAGGCTTCTGGGGAACAGCAGTTCCTTCCGAATCAGATCACAATCAGATCGCGACTTTATCGACTTCAGCTTCTCCTGTCAGCTGCACTCACAGTAAATGTCACCAAGTAACTTTAAGGAACAGTCCCATCTCGATAGACTTTCTCCAATAGTAGGGCAGAAGACGTAACATTCCTATTTGGCAACCTTCCCATCCTTCCAATCCCTTACCCAACTCAAGTTCTCCAGCACTGATTTTTGACCCTCGAAGCATGCCCGTCCCCTGAGACTTGGCTGTGCCCTTTTTCACACGCCCGGCGGGGTCCTTTTGTCCTTAGGAACGTCTTCGAGTTGGAAGTAGGTTTTTCATCTGTCGTTAGACGTCCTCGACGGCTCAATTACGTTGAGGAGGCAGTGATGGATGGCTGGAACGGCGACTCTCAGCAGCGCCGCAGTTTGGAGCTCAGAAGAGTGCATCCCGGAAAGGCGCGTGCTAGACAAACATGCATACGTAAACAGATCGTGGGAACGAGGACGTTTTTGGAAGAAAGCACTTCGAGACAAGTACGTTCACCGTGGCTCAAAGGCAAATGTTTTGAAGCGAGTGAGACCTGAGGGTGGGGTTGTCAACCCCACATTGGACAAATTTTCTGTTTATGAATGTTGCCAAGAAGCTTCATGACCGATGAAGGTGTACAGATTCTGGACTCCAGAAGTGAAACTATTACAGATAGTATGCAAATTCCTTCATTTAGTGGAGTGAAATTTTTCTCGATTTAGGGGGATGGTTTTGTGACTTCGAGGCTCTAGATGAACATATTGGTAAAAGACCATTGAGATTCACTAGAAGGAAACCAAGTCGCAGAGATGTCAAGGCCCACAATCAGCCCCGGTGATCTCCTTTAAGATTGCAATTCCAAATCATAGTTACAGTAATTAACTGATTCAATGGAAGCTAGGAACGTGAGACTATGCATTCCAGACAGTGGACTAGACAAAGACGCCTACCAGTGACCAGTCCATCTTCGTCCGTGGGAAGGAAGCGATTGTTGGAGAGTTGCACGGAGAGGTGCTCCAGACTCTACAAAGCTGGAGTTTCTCAATTGCGGCGGAACCTCACCTTGGCTCCCAAGTGAAAAAGCAGGTTCGAGCTGAGGTTGAGGATGGTGGCCTTGTCAGAGGAGGCGCGGTAGTCGACGACCACTTCGTTCTGATTAGTAAGGATGTAGGTCACCTCGATGGTCAGCGTTCCTGGGTAGCCACCTTCGCCGTCATGGCTCCGGCACGAGAAGCACACCGCGTTACCCTCCTCGAGGAGTTCATAGTTCCACACCTTCTGGAAGCCATGCACAAGATACACAGACGAAGCGACTCAATGAGCTCACCTTGGAGAGGCAGCTCCTGGCTCCGCCGTTCCTGTGGTGCGGGGGCGCGTTGACCCCAAGGAGGTACTCTCGGCTGTCGAGGGCGAACTGTCCGAAACCGATCTCTCCTGCCACACGACCTACCGTACACCCACAGCACGTCCCGTCCCGCTCGTATTCTGGAACGGGGCTACAGGGCTAAGGGAAACAACGAGAAGAATATTCCATTAGAAGGAACCCCAAGAATGGACCCAAGACATAACACAGTAAGATATCTTGGAGAACAGAATCGACTCCTCGGTTACAAGAAGAAAAGAGCTATCACACAGTAGGATTTCCAATACCTTCAAAGGTGTCGAAGCCCTTGACGACGTCGGTGAGGGCGCCATCGCGGTCGGGCACTCGGAGACTCTTGATGGCGGCGCCGAAGTTGAGCAGTTCAAGACGCACTCCGCGGTTGCTGGTGAGCGTGACGAGGACGATGCGCTTTTCCTCGCGGCGACTCTGACCGAACGCCTCCACGGTTACCGACCGCATCTGAAGTGGTGCTGTGCGTGATCCGAGGATGCATGATTTTCGGACAGTCTCGAAGAACAGTTTTGATCGGGAATCTTGAGTCCGAGAAGGCCGGACTCTCCTCATGAATAAGGACACGATAGGAGAAATCAAATCAAATTACAGTGATCACTCAAAGGAAGTACCAGATTCATGGTGGTATTCAACCTTGGAACCTGCAGTGGAAGAACTGAAGAATGGTTTCTCTATACCGGGAAGGTTGGGAAAGTCACTGGGAAGTGCTGATGTTAAAAGCAACGGAACTTCTAGGATCGTCCGTTATTTTGATATCCGAAACCGAATGAACCCCAAGATTACTCGGAATACATAAAAAATAACATTTGAGTACCCAAAATTTAGCATTATTTAATCCAAAATTCAACAACCCTGATCCGAACGGAAGCATCTCCCTGCCGGAACGTCTCACGGGACCAGCGCGTCCCACGCATCGGCGCAGAAGAAGAAGCTCATGTGCCCAGTGGGGCGTATGCAAATGCCGGATGGGGTTCGCGTAATCCCTTCGGTGCGATCGATGGGCTTCCGGCTCCAGAAGTCATGGGCGATTAATCGCGGGTGATTGCGTCGGGGGCGAATCGCGCGAAAACAAACCCGGGAACAACAACAAGCGAATAAAAAGGGTCTCCGAGGACGGTCAGATCGTCCACTGCCCCTCGTCGGGTTGATTAGCATAAGAGGCGCGAAAAGTCGCCGCGAGGGCCGCCCGCGTGGAAGTGCGAAGGAAATTGAATTTGGAAGTAAGTGCGGTGGGAGAGCCCTCGGGCGGATCGGCCATCATCGCGCCTTGGGACGCGTCAGACGATCTCATAAAATGATTCATTCCGAGCTTTGCAACGCCCGCGGCGCCGCGATTGCGCGACTCCAAAGGGCCGCCGCCGGCCCTAATGAGGCGTCGACGGGATATAGGGCGGAGGAAGTCGAAAACGGATCTGAGATGCTTGGCTGTCGACTGTTGGCATTGGATATATGTTACGTACAGTAGCACCAAGAGTCGGAGGAGGGGGACTAAAACTGGCAGTTCTTCGAAAGCCTCCAAGAGTGAGTATCCCTTCTTCGATATTCTTGCAATTTCTTTGAATATAAAGATGTCCTAATCGGCTTCCAAACCTCTAATTGTATGTTGAGTCTAATACCACATACGATAGAAGTGATGGGAAATATAAAAAAGGAGAGTCCAAACCTAAGAATGGTGCAGCTTCAATGGACGGCAAGCCACTTTGCCCTCCACTGGTATTCGAGCACCCTTTGAATAGTTTCTGTATCGTACATAGTCATGACGCATCCCAAATGTTGTGGCGCATAGGTTTGCTTGGCCCATTCCGTCCTTTCGCGAGAACAACAGCAACTTCTAATTGGCGCCTTTCTCTTTGCCACTTCCGGTGACCGAACGGACTTTCAAAAGACGTGTCCAATCAAGTTGCACAAATTCGAGGGCACACAAGGAGAGTATTTATGGACAAAATAAATATTGAAGATCGGGGGTTCAGACTTGGGTCACGATGTAGTTCTCGCATTCCCACTCAACTCGGAATCCGGTGCCGTCGTTGGAGGTGTCGCCGTCGGCCACAAACTCGAGCCTCACGAAGTTTCCCACCTCCACGGGCAATTCGGGTACTTCGACCACCTGGAACGGAGTTCGCATAAGAGAGGGGTTATTCATAGGACAGTGTCCTACCGTGCAAGGAAGGGCGGTCAGATCGTTGGGAAACTCCTTGGGGTCGATGGTGGCTGCTCCAGGCCCCGACCCGGTCGCCTGTCCGAAAAGAAGCCTGTCGCCGGAGGTCGTCGTGTTCTGGCAGATATCCACCCGTGTCACCTCGAAGCGGCAGCTGTGGCCGGCAGGAGGCGCGATCGTCCACCGGGAGACCGAGTTCGCAGGGTAGCCGAAGGGGAAGCCGATGCTCGAGAGAGCTCCTTGACGCTCGCGGATCACCGCGAAGTTGTACTCCGTGGTCGTTTGGCCACTAGCAGACGTGTCTGAAGAAGGGATTAGACGGGGATTGAGGGGTAAAGAAACTCACAGCTCTGCTGAAGGGTCGCGTAGTAGTAGAGGTCAAAGCCGTGGCGAGACATAGTCGCGTCGCTCTTGAAGAAGACGCTAACGACGCTGGAATTCGAGAAGAGGGAAGGCGGGAGTCCAGCATCGCAGAACTTCGCGCTTCCGTTGTTATTCCCGTCGAAGAACTGAAGAAATCATTGGATACTGTAGGTTAGAGGGCAAAGGACCCACCTGGACATAGTCATATTCGCACTTCCCACGGCCAAGGGGAGCCGGCGGCCGGGTCGCCACCCATCGGTCGTTGTACCAGCTATGATCGAAGCTGTAGCGGTTGAAGGAGCGTGTGCTCGAGCGCTCCAGGGTGAACGTCTTGAACACGAAGAGGATACGGTACTCTTCGGCCGCTTGCAGGCTCGACGTGCAGCTCGAGTTGGCGTCATAGCGGTTCGGGAAGTTCGGACTGGTGAGGCGTCCAGCCAAGTGGTTCCCGACCACTTCCACCGTTCGGTTGCAATCTAGGAGACAAAGATAACTCTGGGAGAAAGACTTCAGTAGAAGTAGCCATCTCAATCATCCCAGCTTCTACTTCTCACAGCACCGTGTCCCAAGAAAACACACTCACTTCCAAGGTTCATATAGCGCAGCTTGAACTTGACGACGTGCTCGCTGGAGATTAGGGCAGCGGTGGTGATCTACAATAGAACAGATTGGACTTGAAGGAGCTAGGGCCTACCTGGACGACGGCGCTGCGGGAGACGAACTTCGCTGGGAGGGTGTCACCACAGGTGCGTACGGTGATCAAGTTGTCCTTCTCGCCCATACAGGCCGGGTGCTGGCAGTCGGCGCGTGCACCCACGTCCCGGATCTCGAGGAACTCGTCGGCGCAGTCGGAGGTCACCGATGGAAAAGAGAACTCCTCGAACTCCAGCTCGATGGGCATCTTCTTCCGCGAGTAGATGAACGTCCTGCAGCGGCGGTAACGTTGGTTCGTTCGCGTAAGGCCTAGAACCAGAAGGTTTGGGATACGGATCGCACACTGGCCTCCACGATACCTTTGTCGCTCTGGTACTGTAGCTCCGACCAGGAGTCGACGGCGGCGACGGCGCCTCCACACTCCGACGTGACCGCTCTGTAGCTGAGATCGAAGCCGCTGGCCGTCTCGCTGGAATCGGTCTCCATGTAGAGGTAGGCGAGGCGGAAGGAGGAGACGAAGGTGAGCGAGTCCGAGTCGCCCAGGTCGCAGAGGTGGTCCACCAGGAACGGCGACAGCATTTTGTAACCGTCGTAGATCTGCAAAGAGAAGAACCATATAATGAGGACCAGAGAATCCATCTCCCAGTATGAGAAGAAAACCCCTACAAACAAGCTAGGCCAACCAGGAAGCCAACTAAGGAGCCTGAGCTCCACTTGCTGAGAAGACACAGTTTGTCTACCACAAGATTCTCAAGATGTGGCTTCTAACTTGCCCGTTAAGATGAGCTTACGTTTAGGTCATCTGAATCTAACACCGGAGGACCCCTTCTAGCGAAGACTACACAGAATTCAGAAGGCTACAAAACCTAACCAGTTGGATTCAAAGCTGTCCCTTCTATGTCTCTTCCAGAGCATTCTTCGCTCGTTCCCCGTCCGGGCTACTTACGTGCAGGTAGTCAAAGTCGCAGTCTCCGGTCTCCTTGTGCCGCTCGAAGTCGAGCTTCGTGAACTTCATCTCTAGCACTTGGCCATCTCGCGCCTCAATGTTCCACCCACAGCGGAGGTCGTTGTAGTAGACGCCGTCGCGGTTGGTCGGACTCCGCAGCCGCTGCCAGTTCTCGGTGGCGTTGAGGCGCCCGCCACAACCCATCGCCTCTCCAAGGGTGGGCGTCAGTATAAGCCGGAATCCTTGCTTGGCGCTGCTTCGGTCGCTCTTGAACCTGATGAGTAGGTTGCGTCCCGTGGAGTAGCTTTGAGAGGGAGGGACCACGTTCCCACACAGTTTGCCCAAGGAGGCCGACTCCGTGAGGTTCGCGCCGTCGAAGAGCTCCACGTAGTCGAAGCGACAGTCGCTGCTCGTTTCCACGTCGAAGTCGGTGAACCTAAAGAAGCCCTGGTAGAGGCGTAAGAAAGGAAAGACCTACTTGACAGAAATGATACGATCGACCGGGGCGGTGACGTTCCAGACACACTCCAGATCGTGGTGGTACGGTAGCGGGAAGCCGGGTGAGGTGAGCGTCTTCGAGAAGCTTCCCGCCCCCTCCTTGAGCTGGATGTCCCCGCCGCACTCGGCCAGCGCGTAGGACATCTTGAAGCCCTTAAAGCGCTTCATCTTGTCGTGGTTGGCCGTCCTGTTCGTCACAAACTTCACACCGATAGGGCCCTGGAACGACGAAGAGTAAGTCCATTGTATTGAATGATCATAAGGCGCCCCCTCCAGAAGAAGGTCGAAAGTATCAGACTTTCCAATGGCTTCCTACTTACCTTAACGGAGATGGCGTTCTGGGCGCCGAGGTCGGTCTGTCCGGCGCAGTAGGTGCCGAGGACGCGCTTGGCCAGGACGTCTCGGAGCTCCAAGTAGTCGGACTTGCAGGGCGCGCGGGCGAAGTCGCCGAAGGTCGCGTCCAACTCGAGCTCTAGGATCTTCAGCGTGACGACGGGTACGCCGTTGGCATATTCCGGCGAGATGAGATACTCGCATACGGCGTCCTCGTTGGGGTAGGCATCCGGGAAGTGTGGTGACGTCACCACCCCGTGATTCAGCCGGAACACCGTACCACAGCCTATAAACAGTTGTTAAGCCGAAGTGAATACAGTTGGAGCTCACGAGCTTCCCAGCGGGCTCGGAATCCTTTGGCGTTGGAGGTGGCATCGGAGGTGAAGTTCACCCGGACCCGGTTGCTTTCGGAGGCGAAGGGCTTCGGGAGGTCAGAGCCACACATGGGCGACTTGTGGTCCTCGTAGTCGAAGAAGAAGTAGTAGCCGCCAACAGGGGCAAGGGCGCGCGAGCGGTGTTCTTCCGTAAGGCGGACAAAGTCGGAGGTGCACTCCTTGCTCTCGGCCACGTCGAACTCCTCGAAGGTGAGCAGGACATGATAGCCGAGGGGCACGGTGATGTCCCAGAGGCAGTGCAGGTTGTTCTGGTAGTCGGAGGGGTATCCAGGACTCGTGATGACGCCTGTCCTCCTGTGGGTGACGAAGCCGCAGCCGCCAGAGGCTGACTCGTAGTGGAAGGTGGCACGGAAGCCGCTTAGAGTCACAGAGGAGTCCGAGCGGAACTCTATGATGAGTTGGCGGCCGTGCGAGCGGATAGCCCGGAAGCGGGACTGGATTGGCTCTGACTCCTTGGAGTTGCAGTAGCGGTGGATGACGCTCTCCATCCCGGCTGTAATAGGGTTACGGTAAAGAGGTTAGTGTGAATGTGACTGACATTCGTAGACGACGACGGCGTCGTGGTCGCACTCCACGTGGTGCTCTATCTCCATGTCGGTGAAGTTCAGCTGAAGGACGGGAGTTACTTTAGGACACCATGGTAGAGAGACATACCACGACGACCTGTCCAACGGGAGCCTTCAAGTTCCAGATGCAGAAGACGTTCAAGGGGTAGACGCGTCCTTCGCCAAAGTTAGGACTCGTGATGATGCCGTCGTTGCCCTCGGGGGAGCCTCCGCACTCTGAAGGCTGGAATAGAAGGAAATAGGGGGAGACGCTTACCGAAGAAGGTGACCTTCAAGGAGAAGCGCGGAAGGTTGAAGAAGCCGTAGCCGCGATTCACGAGCTTCAGGTCGACCACCTGGTTCGCAAAGACATAGCTCTGGTTCCCGGAGCTCTTCATCGTCGCGTTGCACACCTTGACCGAGAACGGAATCGGTTCCTCGTCGGCTGAAAGAAGGTACGGGGTATTGGCTATTGGAGTAGGCGCTTACAAATGATGGAGACGTAGCTGTCGAAGGAGTTACACACGCCGGTGAAGTGTCCGACAGAGAAATTGGTGAACTCGAGGAGCGTGGTCCCCTGGCGACTAGGGCGCTCCACCTGCAAGTGGCAGTTGGGGATGGTCCGGGACCAGGGCGAGTCTTCCATGGTCAGGTTCCGCAGCGTGTAGGTGGAGTTCCGCGCGATCTTCTCCTGACATCCGTTGTCGTCGAAGTCGTTGGGGACCTGAATAAAGTATGATGGGTCCCGAATGGGGGAAGGAGCCTACTCTTGTGTACTTGACGTGGAAGGGTCGGTAGGTGGCGGAGCTGTTGTACACGTGGCTGATGTTGTTCTTCATGAGGAACTGAAGGGTCTGGTCCGAGTAGACCAACGTGGAGACGTCCGTGGAGGAGACGAAACTCGTCCGGTTGGTGCAGAAGTATCGGTCGACGGTGACCGCCTCGTCCGCGTTTCCATCCACGATCGCCAGATCCGGGAAGCAGGCCTCTCGTGGGGAAGAGACGAAAAACCGCGCGAGAAACGAGTGTTCGTAGAAGCCCTGCAAGATTGGGATAAAGGGAATCGTGCCTTCCTTGTTCAGACTCACATTCTCGCCTCCCAAGAACTCCAGCTGCAGGAGGTAGCGGAAGCCGATGCCCGCGTGGAAGTTCCAGCGACAGGACACATGCTTCATAGGAGCGTTGGGGTAGCCGGGTGTGAAGACGGTGCCTGAGTCGTCGGAGATGGTACCTCCGCAGGCGATCTTGGTGGCCGCTACGTCCAGCTCGAAGCCACACTTCCTAGAGAGGCAGAACATCCGGTTGCGCTTGGTCATCGTGCTGTTGGCCGAGAAGCGTACTTGGATCGCGTTCTGTGCTGAGCGGAAGGTCTGCCCGCGGACTTGGTTCATGTTGCATGTTCGGGGTATGAGCTCCGTGCCTGAAGAAGAGGAAAGTGAAGAGAAGAACTGTAATGGGACTCACCGGTGCCGTTGTTCTCGGTAACAGAGACGTAGTCGGTGGAGCAATTCTCGCTGTAGGTCATCCATAGGTGCGAGAAGGAGGCGTTGACGAAGTGGCCGGTGGGAGCGCGGACGGTCCATTCGCAGCTTGCTTCGTTCGGGTAGGGCTCCGGGTAGTTCGGACTGGTGATGGTAGCGTTAACGCCGGATGGGAGCACCAGGGAGCCGCCACAAGAAGCTGAAATGGACGTGGAATAACTGCTTCGAATAAGGACTTTCACATGAAATAAAGCCATTGGTGGCCAGGCTAATTCCCTTGAAGTTGGGAGAAGAGACCTACCTATGGAATACGTCGCATTCCAGGCTTCGGACTGGACCTGTGAGTCCGTGAAGTAGCGCACGTAGAGGTAGGAACCCGAAGAGAAGATCGTGCTGGGCGCGTCGTCCCGACAATAGCGACCCAAGAGGGGTGCATGGAGGCTCGGCCCGTCGCGGATCTCCAGGTAATCGTCTTCGCAACTGAAATCAGGGAATGACGTTACTACAGAGCATAAAACGCAAGAAGACGATCCCACATGCCTGGGCCTAGCATCCGCAAAATGTTCTCCCACTCACCTGTCCGGAACGGAGTTCTGCAGGTCGAACTTGTCGGGATCCACAGTGAACTTTATGCGGTGGCCCGGGGGTCCTCGGAGAGTCCAGACGCAATCGAGCGAGTTCGGAGACACTGAAGCACGCTAGAAACGTCGTCGGAAACGGATGCTTACGGTGGGGGAAGCCTGGCGCCTCCAGGACCTTGCTCGGGTTGTCCTCCGTCAGGTGAAGGTGCTCCAGGCCGCAGTCGTGGATCTCCTCCGTGATGCGCATCGAGAAGCCCTGAAAAGGGGATACGCATGCTGGGTTGGGATTCTTCACGACTAACCTTGCGTTCGATGCGACCGTCAGTCACGAAGCGGACGTTGAGACGTCCGTCGGGCGAGGTGCCGTTGCGCTTCTCGGCTCCGCAGATCTTAGGCGCCGAGCCGCTACCGTAGTCCGTAAGCAACTGTACGTAGTCGTCCTGACACTGGCCGCCCGAATTGTCGATCTGCAGCTCGGTGATCTCGAAGGAGATCGGCCGGTTGCTCTCCAGCATGATCGACCACATGCACGTCTCGTTCTTACGGTAGGCCGTCGGAAAGCCTGGGCTCGTCAGCACCTCGTCGAAGCGTCCGTAGGTGAGTGGGATGAAGTCGAAGGACGTGCAGCCTGAAGTAACGGATAAGTATGGATCATAATAAAGAACACTTACTGAGCCGGTACTCGATCTTGAAACCTTTGCCGCCGCGGGAGCGGTCGCTCATGAAGTAGATGTAGGCGCCGGAGTCGTAGGTGAAGTCGATGACGCGCTCGCGATCCGTCTTGCCCTTGCAGTAGCGCTTGCTGTAGGATTCGGCGCGGAGCGCGGCAGAGTCCTTGAAGGCGCGCGCCGAGAACATCACAAAGTCGAAGCGGCAGTCGACATGTTCCTCCACGTCCAGGCTCACGAAGCGGAACTGGAGTCCGTGGAGCACGGGCCGCTCCACCCACCAGCGACACTTCGCGTTATTCGGGTATCCTCCGCGCACCGCCGGCGTCTGCCCTGCTTCTGCACCGGAGAGCACCGTCGGGTGTGTCAAGTATTGGGGCTCGAAGGTGGGCACGAGTTCCCCGCCACAGTTAAAGTCTGCAAGGCATCGGAGTAAATAGAGCGCAATCCTAACTAGATCAAGAGAATCCATTATTGTTTAAGGATAAACATGTTACCCTGCCCCTTATGATACCGAAAGAGCTTCGGATCACCAGATTCAGAAGGCTTGAGGTACAAGCCACAACCTAACCTGGTAACAGAACCTGCCTTCTCTAGGAGAGACTTCCTCAAAGTAAAAAAATCTTCTTCGGCGATACAGGGAATTGATACTGTTCAGTTAAGGGTTTCGTTGTAGGAGCCCGACAAACCCCAGTCTCATTCGTCTCCCAGCCTACTTTCCCTCTTCCCGATCCCTTCCTACCTGACTGGTCATCGTTTGCCCCGCGAGAGCTGTTGGCGACAGCTGGGTGCACTTGCTCCCAGTGGAGCTTGAAGGAGCTTCCGCGCTCCGCGTTGAGTCGGATCGTCGCCACGGAGTTTTGGACTATGATGTCGTGCTCTGGAGGGTTCCATCCATCGACGACGGCCACTGCCGAGCCGCACTCTTCGACCGATTCGCAGTACTCTTCGAGAACCTGCAACACGCGCTGTCAGCCCCGTAGGCAAGAACATGGCTGATACCACGAGTCCTCTGAGTTGGAACGGCTTTTCGAAGTCCTGCTCTTCGAGGGTCGGCGGGATCTGGACCTCGTCCACCGTAATCTTCAGGTACTGGCCTGAGTTCCCATGCACCGTCCACGAGATCGTCTCCGGGAGCTCCTTGGCATGCTCGGGTGGCGAGAAGACGATCTCGCGGCTCTCTGTCTCGCCGCCGAATTCTGAAAAGTCGTGTCAGGACTCGGAGTACGGAAGACATGGATAAGGATTTCAATCTTGATGTTCAATTCCATTTGCACTTGTTTTTGTACTTGTTCTCTCTCTTCCAAACTCTATTGTTAGAAAGATTTCGGGGCCTTTCGATCAAAATCTATGAAAAAGCTAATTTCCAGTCGGGACCAAAACCCTCCCCCAGATCGGGATTTCAAACTCACTGATGGCGTGCTTCAGCACAGCGTTCGGATTCTGCTGTAGCGCGCCTTCGAACTCATCGTCGCCGCTGTAGCGCACCTTGATCCACAAATCTTCGCCCTGAAACTTCCGACGCTTCTACAGTACTCCCGGACAAATTACCGTAATCGCGTTGAGTTGCTTCCCGACTCCGCAGTAACGTCCGATCTTCGCGCCGCTGGCGTTGTGATGGCGCACTTCCACGTAGGAGTCCGTGCAGTAGTCGCTCACGGGAAGGTTCAGCGAACTGGAAAATGGGCTGGACACTTTATTCGTGGCGGGACCTACACTTCGAGTTCGACCCTGTTTCCTGGACCTGCGTTGGCTGTGTAGACGCACTCGCTCGCTTGCATCAGAGTTCCAGTGAGGGTCGTTCCCGAGAGGCCGTGCAACTCGCCTCCACATCCTAGAACTACTTTTACCAGAGTCATTCCAAGGTGGACTCACGGATCTCGTTGAGACGGTAGCTGACGACGATGTGGCCCTTAGGTGTATTAGAGAGCTTCGTGAAGACGATGGGAACCTCCTGCGCACTGGAGCAACGGAACATGTGTGAGCGGGTCTCGTCGCTCGGTGAATACTCCAGGCTGTAAAGGTTCATCGTTGCGGGACCCGCAAAAGAGGCCACTCACACAGCGAGCTTTTCCTCCCCACAGGACACGTCGATCATGGTGGTGCCGGAGGCGGTCTTGTCATGGGCCAGGAAGAGGATCTCGACGACGATCTCGTCGGAGTCCTCGCGGGGCACCTCGGGGTCGTGAATCACCTTGAGACGGCACTCCCCAAAGCGCGAGCTCGAGGGGAATCCCACGGAGAGCGACTGCTTCTCGGACCTTGCGCGCAGAGAGCCTCCGCACTCTGCGGTCACGTTCAGGACGAAGCCAATCTTCTCGAGACCCGGATCGCTTCCTGAGATGTGCGAGCGGTCGTAGGGTGCGCCGTCGAACTCCACAGTCGCCTGAAGTCGTCAAGGTCAGGGTCTCATGGCTGCCCGACTACGGTACCTTCTCGGTGAGTGGATTGAGTTTGACGGTGTCGTTGATGTCCAAGCAGATACGGTCGATGATCTTCCCACTGAAAGGAGGCTTTACTCCCACAAGGGGAAGGAGGGGACCTACTCGGCGTCGCGGAAGGTGATGGCGCCCTCGATAAGCGGGAGAGGCATCTCACAGCTAGAAAAACGTTGGGTATCGACGCGAAACGAGCGCTCACCTGACGTTGGACTTGGTCCAGGTGCGAGGCACAGGGCGGTTTGGGTGATAGTTAGGCGTCTTGTAGTGGAGAAGCTGGAAGGCGACCACGGAGCCAGGGGGCGCCACGAGCTCCCACTTGCAGGAGACCGCCTTCGGGTAGGGCTTCGGGAAGTTTGGTGAGTGCAGGCTCACTGGGTGGTCCCTGTTCACTGAACGCCTTTCGTTTCGGGACCGTCTATATATCGTACTCACCTTCGATGACGGCGCCACAAGAGTCGCCCACTTCTGCAGGGACGAAGACGAACTTTCCCACGAGGAAGGGCCCTCCATTATTGGACACGGCGTACTTGCGGAGCATCTTGAGCTTCAGGGTCATCTCGTTGGACTGCGAGCGGTAGACGAAGTCGGAGACACTGTCGCAGAGGAGTTTCTGAGGGAACTGCATGGCTCCCGAGTGAAAGCGCAGTCCGTTGAAGTCGTCATCGTCCACGCACTCCTGGGATCCACCGGGTCGGAAGACGCCGAAGCGGGTGATTTGGGTCTTGACACGAAGGCCAATTGGAGCACGAACTGTCCACTCGCACTCAAGGAGCGTAGACTCAGCTTGGAGGTCGTCGACGCGCACCGAGAAGGCCGAGTTGTTCGTGGAGAAGGTGCCACCGCAGCCGACGGTCGTCCACGAGAGCCAGAAGTGGTTGTCAGGGTCGTTGCGAGATGTGAACGTCAGTTCGAGCTCTTCGTTCTTCGAGAGTACGGTAACGGGCTGGCCAGTCTTGTCGCAGAAGCGCTCCAGGGTGGTCGAGTCGTTGTGGTGTCCGTTGATGACGGCGGACGCTTGTGCTATCTGCCCGTTCTTGATCTGAAGAAGGAGGGGGGGGGGGTTGGAGAAGGAGGCTAAGGAGGTCGCACCTCGAGGAAGTTATTGGAGCACTTGGTGGTATCGGCGTTGGGCGAGAAGCGAGAGTACTGTAGGTCGGTGACGCGGAAATGGTGGAAGGTGAGGCGGATGCGGTTCCCGGCACGCGTGACGATCTTCCAGCGGCAGGAACGCGCGTCGAGAGTCCTATCGGGGAAGC
Source organism: Steinernema khuongi (assembly GCA_016648015.1). Lineage (NCBI taxonomy): Eukaryota > Metazoa > Nematoda > Chromadorea > Rhabditida > Steinernematidae > Steinernema > Steinernema khuongi. The sequence continues at coordinate 41,409 of JADLIF010001735.1, read as the reverse complement.
CCGGACTCTGAAGGACGCCGTGGTGCGCTGAGAGAGTGATGCCCGTGCATACTGGAAAAGGGTGAGCGGCTGGCTTCGTGGCGGTACCTACCTGTGCTGAAGTGGCCGAGGAAGCCGAAGAGGGGCGGGAAGTGGGAGCCGCCGTGTTGGCGGTAACGGACGGTCACCTCGTTGGTTTCTGAGTCGATGGAAGACGCGCCCGTCTCCTTCTTGCAAATCCGGCGCAGGATGTTCGAGTTCGCGTCGGGACCGTCGGCTATCTAGGATAGGGATGAATTTGAGGCTATTGACGACACTCACGTCGATGATGTTAGGCGCGAAGACGGAGCAGAAGCCGCTGGAGTCGGCGGAGTTGAGGTCGTCGATGAGGGAGAGCTGGAAGCGGATGCGGTTCCCTGCGGCGACGGCGATGTGCCACTCGCAGTTCTGCGAGCGAGAGTCCTTGAGCGGGTACTGGGGCGCGGAGATGGCGCCGCTCATGCCGCTCATTGTCCCGCCACAACCGGAGTCTATCTGCTCGTAGGTGACGTTGAAGGAGGTAGAGCGCGCATTTGAGGTCCTGAAGCGCAGGAAGAGCCTGTTCCCTTGCGAGCGGAGCTGCTTCACCGGGTGGTCGTCGCAGATCTCCGAGTTGCCATAGAGGCCGCCGAACCCAGGCGACAGGTCCGAGAGTCCGTTCCTAGAGAGGTGTGTGGGTAGGGGTGCGGACAGGAGCACCTACTTGACGATGAGCGAGGCTTGGTCGCAGGGCGCGGAGATGTTCTCAACGCGGAGGAGGATACGGTGGGCCGAGGGTAGCTGCAAAGGCATAGAAATAGATTCCAGAGCTGGAAACTAACCGCGATGTGGTAGTCGCACTGGGTGACGCGGCGGAACTTCTCCGCCTCGAACTCGATGCGGCCACTGGAGGCAGTGAAGGTGCGATCGCAGTCGATGGAGTCGTCGACGGACTGCCAGCGCGCACTGAAGCCGGTGCCCGAGACGGAGCGATCGCTCACGAAGACGACGGCCATCCGGTTCCCGTCGGAGAGGATAGATGGCGGCGTCATCGAGCCGCAGAACCTGGAAGAAGGTGTTGGATCGGGTTAGGAAAAGATCTAACTGAAAAGCCCATTGAAGTACTGCTTTTCAGTGGCACCAAAAAAAGTCCGATCCCATCCAAAAAGGAGTCTCAACAGATCTTATGGATTCCTGTCTTTAGGTCCATTATCAGGCCGGTTTTCGCGTTTTACGTAATAGTTGTGGAACCTACTTTCCATGCGCCTTGCCGTGGTGCTCTTCAGTCTCGAAGGAGTTGTAGACGCGCACGTTGTCGAAACCGCACTCTTCACGGTTGGAGACGATCTCCAAGTCGAACACCTCGAACGTGAGCCGCACGCGTTTGTTCTGAAGAAGACAGGGTGAGATTAGTTCTTAATGGGAGAGTATGGATTCCTAAGTGCACCGCTTGGCAAAGTTCCGTTTTTTTCTTATCTTACGGCTACTTGTCTCCGAGCCAAGACCACAGATCAGAGGCTGAGCACTTAAGAAACTCCCTTTTTAATCCACTGCAACCCAATCCTAGCTAGTTGGGACCTACCGGGTTCACGGTGATCTGGTAGACGCAGTACATGTGCGGTAGGTACTTCTCCGGGTAGTTGGGACTGGTGATGACACCGGCGTCCTCTGAGAACACCCCACCACAGCCAACGTCGATGGCCTGGTACTCGAACTGGAAGCCCGTATTCTGGAGCGACCCGCTTGTGCTGAAGGTGATGGTGAGCGGGCGCTGCGCGCTGGTGACCATCTCGCCCATAGGCATCACAAAGGGGTACTTGGGACAGACGTAGCGCCGGTTGATCTGCTCGTTGGACTTGTGTCCGCCGGAGAACTCGATGTAGTCCTCGAGCTTCTCCTGCTCCGAGAAGCGGTAGAAGCAGGTGGCAATGTCTGTCTTCACGCCGATGTAGTTGAACTTGAGGCGGATGGCGTTTGTCGGCTGGCTGAAGATCGTGTAGGAGCACTTGTAGGCGTAGGGCGAGGCATGGGGGTAGTGAGGCGACTGGATGGTTCCGTTCGGCTCGAAGTAGTAGTGGTTGCAGTCTTAAATGCAAAAGATAAAGTATGCTAGAGTTTTTTTACGAATCTTTTATTGGGTCCCACAGCGAAAACAGAGAGTACTGATAGAGGCACCGCTCATGGCATAACTCTCTAAGGAGGCGACTGACGACGTTCCCTATCCGGCCAACCTACCTGGTTTGTAGGCGAGCTTGAAGCCCCTGCCACTCTCCTTCCTACGGTAGGCCACCTTCATCGTCGGCCCATCAGATAGAATCTGACGGCGCGGTTTCATCGTGTCGCAGTAGCTCCGGTCGTAGGGGATGGAGTGGAAGTCGTACTCGTCCAGCGGGAAGCTCAGGCTCGAGTGGGTGCAGATTCCGCGCTTCGTCGAGGGCATGTCCACGTCGAGCACGTCCACGGCCACGCGGAAGCCAAAGTAGTGGCTCTCTATCATACCCTTCTTGTAGGCGGCGGGCGACAGAGACGTCGCGTTGATGACCCAGGTGCAGAAGTCGTCCTTCGGCGGGCCATCTTCTTCAGGGTCCTCGAAGCCTGGAGACGAGATGGTCCCCTCGAGGGCCGTGGCTGTGGATAGAGTAATGACGTCGCCGCACGCGTCCTCCTTGAGTCGCGGTGTCACAGAGATCTTGAAACGTGAATGGCAGCCTGGGGTCCCACAGCGCGTTCCCAAGTAGCGGTTGGTAAAGAGGACCCGGAGGGCGGTGACCGTCTCTCTGAACGGCGGTCGGTTCCCGCAGATGTTCGTCGTCTCCACGACGTAGTTCGGGTTCGCCGTCACCTGGATGGCGTTGAGGGTGCAGTTCTCGACGGTGCGCGTCTGGAGGCTGATCTCCTCGATGACGATGTCCATCTCGTAGGCGGGCAGCACCTCGAAGTCGTAGATGCAGAAGACGTCCTCGGCGTGGGCCTCTACTACGGTGGAGTAGGGCTCGGAGATCGGGTAGAACTGTCCACCGCAAGCTGAAGGAAGGTTACCATTTATCCTGTAATCTTCCCACCAAGGCTACCTGAGTTCTTTGCCTCCCAGGTAAGCGCGAAACGGAGTCCCTGACCAGGACGCAGCAGCTCCACAAAGGCCCTTGTAGACAGGGTAAACTGCTTCTGAAAAAGACCCACTCAAAGACGGGTCCCGCACGGAAAATCCTCACGAATTGCTGCGTGGCGTTCATGACGTTGACGATGTCCTTCGAGTGGAATCCGATCTGTCCCCGGCCTTCGCCGCCCGAGAAGGTGTAGTTCACCAGTGAGAACTCGATGTACTGAAAGGTAAGGAATGAGGGGATCGCGGTGGAACCCTTCGAGAACCATTTTGTCCGGGATGTCAAACATCCAGATGCAGGAGATGAAGCTGTCGGGCGCAGGGGGGTAGGTGATGACGCCGGAGGCGTTCGTCGTGTAGAAGGAGCACCCGTTGAGTTCGTTCTCGCAGAACTCTCCGTAGAAGCCTCGCTCGCACTTGCACCTTAGGGTGCCTGTAGTGGCGTCGTAGCTGGAGCAGTTGCCGTTTCCGGAGCACGCACTCTCAGGCCCACACACAGCGATGTATTCGCAGTTGGGGCCACTTCTGCCCATGGGGCACAGGCACACTTCCGAGCCATTCTCCTGAAAGCGGGGGTTAGGGTACGGTATCTCCTCACCACATACCTCGGAACAAGTGCCTCCATTCTGGCACGTTCTCGTGCACTTCGAGGGCTCATCTTCTAGAGGGGCACACCCATCACCACCCACTCCGCTCCCGGTCTTCCCGGCGGGACATTCGCATCGGAAGAGGCTCCCCGAGCCAGGGTCCATCTCCACACAGCGCGCCTCTGGGTGGCAGGGCTGGTCGGCGCAGGCTCCATGCCTCATACATGTGCGTCCATCTCCCTCGTAGCCAGCGGGACAGGGTCCACACCGGTAGGAGCCAAACGTGTTCAAGCAGGCGACCTTTGGCTCCTTGGAACACTCGTGCAGCGCGTCCTCCTCGCACTCGTCCACGTCGGCGCAGAGGAGTCCGTTCCCACGGAGCCCCGCCGGGCAACCGGAGCAGCGGAACGTGCCGGGGAGGTTGATGCAGTCGGCGCCCGGGTAGCACGGAGTGTCCAAGCACTCGTCCACATCCTCGCACACCGGGTTCTCCGTGTCGTTGGAAGGCCTAAAGCCCCACTCGCAGAGGCACTTGTAGCCAGGTTGGCCTCCCGGACCCATGCCGGTGGGAAGGCAGTGTCCGTGCTCTCCGCACAAATCCATCGAGAACTCGCAGGCCGTGGAGCGCGTTTGGCACAGGGTCCCGTGGAAGCCGTGAGGGCAATGGCATCTAGGCGAGAGTTACGGTAGGCGACAAGCACGATGTCCATAAGGTCTGGTCAAATTGAGCTCAAATTTGCAGTTTAAATGTTCTGGCAGATAGGCCAGGATGCAGGAGATACTGTACTGTAGATGCAGGTCAAGGTTAACTCCATATTTTTCGAGAATATTTCGAATTTGCAAATGTAAATGGGAAGGGGTTACGGTATGAGATTCATGGGCCTACCTAAAACCGCTTTTGTGGTTCTCACAGGTCCCGTTGTTCTGGCAACCAGCCGAAGTGCCCTGGTGAATCGCACACTCGTCCACATCAAACTCGCAATTCGGACCCTGAAACCTCGGGTTACGGTAGCCCTTCCCACAGCTTCATTTACCGTAAAGTGCGGAGGGCAAAGGCACATGTACTTATCGAACTGGTCGAAGCAAGTGCCTCCGTTGCGGCACGGCTTCTTGAGGCATTCGTCCTCGCGGAGGTAGTGCGCCAGTCGGCTGATCTGCCGGTTTAGAGAAAGGAGTACGGTGCGAACACGGCGGAGACCGTCCCGCTTCCGTGTGCTGTTGATCTCGTGGACCAAGTCCGAGAGGTTGTGGTGCTGCAAGAGGGTTTTGAGCGGTGGGTTAGGTTGGGTCTACCTTGGTCCCGAGGGAGCGGATTTCGGCCAGCATGATGCGGCTGGCTTCAAAGAGCCGAGAGACGCGCGACTTCATTCGAATCTGATCCACTTTGTTCCGGACGTAGGCGGAGGTGAGGTTCGCTATCTGGTCCTGCAACGAAAAGCTGATCTAGACGAACAGAAGAGACGTAAAGGACCAGACAGACCACTTCATCTTGCAAGTCAGCGGTGGCCGGTCGTGTTCTGCACAGTGCAGACAGACAGGGAGACAGACAGTCTGTGGGAGCACTTATAAAGGTCGACTCCCCAGTTGGGCGGTTTCCGCAGAGGAGTCGACCGCCGAGAAACAACCGACGATGACCAAGGGAAGCGAGAAGATGCCGGAGGGCGACTACGAAAAGGGAAAGAAGATCTTCAAGCAGCGTTGTGCCCAGTGCCACGTGATTGACTCGCTCGCCACGAAGACAGGGCCCACCCTGAACGGAGTGGTCGGACGCAAGAGCGGCTCCATCGCCGACTTTCCCTACTCCGCCGCCAACAAGAACAAGGTAAGCCGAGGGGAGAGGGTTGGATAAGATCTTTTTTTCGTTCTTATGTGTATTGGGAGGATACTGCCAAATAGAAAAAAATCTCGGTGAAATTTAGAACTCTAGGTTCCTACAGTATGATATAAAATTCGGTGTTTAGGGAGTGACGTGGACGCGCGACACGCTCTTCGAGTACCTCCGAGACCCGAAGAAGTACATCCCTGGCACGAAGATGGTCTTCGCCGGACTGAAGAAGGCCGACGAGCGCGCCGACCTCATCAAGTACATCGAGGTGGAGGCGAAGAAGGCGCCCAGTTCGTGAGACCCTCTAGTATGAATACTGTATGAATGGAAATAAATACGAATAGTTGATGAGTCTTGGCTTTCTTGTCTACGTTAGTTCTTAATTTATGTTAAAGGAGGTCGTACATATTGAAACTAGCTATCGTCGCCATGCAGGTCTACGCGATGAGACAGGAAGAAGAGTTAGAACCTCTTACTCTTCGAGGCAAAGACAACTGGACGGGGGTAAAGTGATCCAATCTCAATTAGGTGTCATGAAGAAAAAAAAATAAATAAGATGGGCATCTACGGGTCTCCAACCCCTCACCTCCCGCGTGCTAATCCGAGCACCGTATAAAAGCGTACCTTATGTGGCAGCGAGCGTAGGTTCGTCTGTCCGAACCAGATGTCCGAGTCTGCGTTGTGGATGTGGAAGGAGATGTTCTTGCCGCGTCCCGACACGAAATACATGTTCCCGTCGACCATCATGAGTCGTGACCTGAAAAGACGTAGGGGGCGGCTGGCAGGGCTACGGTACCGGGTCTCGTCTTCGTTGAAGAGGCGCAGGTCCTGGTAGTCGTCGGCGCGCGCCTCGAACAGGAGCAGCGGCAGAAGAAGCGCACATCGGAAGAGACGCATGGTCGCCGTCTTCTTCTGGATGGGACTAACGATGACGGACGGTCTCCGACCGCTATCGGGTATCCCCGGGCTCTGTTTATAAACAAAGGATACAAAAAGTGAGATGGGCGGTTACTCGCCGGTGTTGTGGCCGCGCGCGATCGAATTACGCGCTACCAGAGGGCACAGGTGACTGACAGCTCGGGCGCCAATGTTGCCACTGTGGGGATGGGGGATGGTGATGAGGATTAAAAAAGGTGGATAAGGCACAATCTGATTAAATTAAGGACTGCTTTTTTGAAGAGCATCTCTACTTGACAAAGAATCGAATAGTGTTGCACAATTTATTGCAACAGATGTGATTAAATATTGGAAGAATCTTGAAGAATCTGGATCTAGGCGACAGACGCTGTCCTCTACTCCCATACAAAGATGGGCAAATGAACTAATCGAACTGTTTTTTCACTTATTTTTTCCATTACTTTTCGCGTTTTCTCTCCAGACTACAAGTACTGCTAGAGACCCATATGAAATAAAAAAAAACAAAGATGGTTTCTAGGCCTTTCTTGGCGACAACCTTGCTCCAGATTGACGGGGACTGCAGGATTTCTTTAGGCCGGAAAAGTTGATATTCCAGGACCATCATGACTTCTTCGACAAAACGGATAGCCAGACGGCCCATGGCGATCTACAATAAAGTTGGAAAGTTGGAATGTGGTAATTGATGATGTTGAAGGTAAGATAAGATAATTTAAAATTTGTCTACCGAGTACTGTACAGAACCGGGTAAGGTAAAGTCCTGTGAGATTGGGACCGTTCTCCCGTTGTTTACTGTATTGTAAGTGGAAGCCGTGAGGGCAGTGGCATCTAGGCGAAGGTTACGGTAGGCGACAAGCATGATATCCATAAGGTCTGGTCAAATTGAGCTCAAATTTGCAGTTTAAATGTTCTGCCGGCTAGGCCAGGATTACTGTAGATGCAGGTCAGGGTTAACTCCAAGTTTTTCGACAATATTTCGAATTTGCAAATGTAAATGGGAAGGGGTTACGGTATGAGATTCATGGGCCTACCTAAAACCGCTTTTGTGGTTCTCACAGGTCCCGTTGTTCTGGCAACCAGCCGAAGTGCCCTGGTGAATCGCACACTCGTCCACATCAAACTCGCAATTCGGACCCTGAAACCTCGGGTTACGGTAGCCCTTCCCACAGCTTCATTTACCGTAAAGTGCGGAGGGCAAAGGCACATGTACTTATCGAACTGGTCGAAGCAAGTGCCTCCGTTGCGGCACGGCTTCTTGAGGCATTCGTCCTCGCGGAGGTAGTGCGCCAGTCGGCTGATCTGCCGGTTTAGAGAAAGGAGTACGGTGCGAACACGGCGGAGACCGTCCCGCTTCCGTGTGCTGTTGATCTCGTGGACCAAGTCCGAGAGGTTGTGGTGCTGCAAGAGGGTTTTGAGCGGTGGGTTAGGTTGGGTCTACCTTGGTCCCGAGGGAGCGGATTTCGGCCAGCATGATGCGGCTGGCTTCAAAGAGCCGAGAGACGCGCGACTTCATTCGAATCTGATCCACTTTGTTCCGGACGTAGGCGGAGGTGAGGTTCGCTATCTGGTCCTGCAACGAAAAGCTGATCTAGACGAACAGAAGAGACGTAAAGGACCAGACAGACCACTTCATCTTGCAAGTCAGCGGTGGCCGGTCGTGTTCTGCACAGTGCAGACAGACAGGGAGACAGACAGTCTGTGGGAGCACTTATAAAGGTCGACTCCCCAGTTGGGCGGTTTCCGCAGAGGAGTCGACCGCCGAGAAACAACCGACGATGACCAAGGGAAGCGAGAAGATGCCGGAGGGCGACTACGAAAAGGGAAAGAAGATCTTCAAGCAGCGTTGTGCCCAGTGCCACGTGATTGACTCGCTCGCCACGAAGACAGGGCCCACCCTGAACGGAGTGGTCGGACGCAAGAGCGGCTCCATCGCCGACTTTCCCTACTCCGCCGCCAACAAGAACAAGGTAAGCCGAGGGGAGAGGGTTGGATAAGATCTTTTTTTCGTTCTTATGTGTATTGGGAGGATACTGCCAAATAGAAAAAAATCTCGGTGAAATTTAGAACTCTAGGTTCCTACAGTATGATATAAAATTCGGTGTTTAGGGAGTGACGTGGACGCGCGACACGCTCTTCGAGTACCTCCGAGACCCGAAGAAGTACATCCCTGGCACGAAGATGGTCTTCGCCGGACTGAAGAAGGCCGACGAGCGCGCCGACCTCATCAAGTACATCGAGGTGGAGGCGAAGAAGGCGCCCAGTTCGTGAGACCCTCTAGTATGAATACTGTATGAATGGAAATAAATACGAATAGTTGATGAGTCTTGGCTTTCTTGTCTACGTTAGTTCTTAATTTATGTTAAAGGAGGTCGTACATATTGAAACTAGCTATCGTCGCCATGCAGGTCTACGCGATGAGACAGGAAGAAGAGTTAGAACCTCTTACTCTTCGAGGCAAAGACAACTGGACGGGGGTAAAGTGATCCAATCTCAATTAGGTGTCATGAAGAAAAAAAAATAAATAAGATGGGCATCTACGGGTCTCCAACCCCTCACCTCCCGCGTGCTAATCCGAGCACCGTATAAAAGCGTACCTTATGTGGCAGCGAGCGTAGGTTCGTCTGTCCGAACCAGATGTCCGAGTCTGCGTTGTGGATGTGGAAGGAGATGTTCTTGCCGCGTCCCGACACGAAATACATGTTCCCGTCGACCATCATGAGTCGTGACCTGAAAAGACGTAGGGGGCGGCTGGCAGGGCTACGGTACCGGGTCTCGTCTTCGTTGAAGAGGCGCAGGTCCTGGTAGTCGTCGGCGCGCGCCTCGAACAGGAGCAGCGGCAGAAGAAGCGCACATCGGAAGAGACGCATGGTCGCCGTCTTCTTCTGGATGGGACTAACGATGACGGACGGTCTCCGACCGCTATCGGGTATCCCCGGGCTCTGTTTATAAACAAAGGATACAAAAAGTGAGATGGGCGGTTACTCGCCGGTGTTGTGGCCGCGCGCGATCGAATTACGCGCTACCAGAGGGCACAGGTGACTGACAGCTCGGGCGCCAATGTTGCCACTGTGGAGATGGGGGATGGTGATGAGGATTAAAAAAGGTGGATAAGGCACAATCTGATTAAATTAAGGATTGCTTTTTTGAAGAGCATCTCTACTTGACAAAGAACCGAATAGCGTTGCACATTCGCTGTACAATTTATTGCAGATTACAAGAACAACAAATGTGATTAAATATTGGAAGAATCTTGAAGAATCTGGATCTAGGCGACAGACGCTGTCCTCTACTCCCATACAAAGATGGGCAAATGAACTAATCGAACTGTTTTTTCACTTATTTTCTCCATTACTTTTCGCGTTTCCTCTCCAGATCACAAGTACTGCTAGAGACCCATATGAAATAAGAAAAAATAAAGATGGTTTCTTGGCCTTTCTTGGCGACAACATTGCTTCAGATTGACGGGGACTGCAGGATTTCTTTAGGCCGGAAAAGTTGATATTCCAGGACCATCAGGACTTCTTCGACAAAACGGATAGCCAGACGGCCCATGGCGATCTGCAATAAAGTTGGAAAGTTGGAATGTGGTAATTGATGAGGTTGAAGATAAGATAAAATAATTTAAAATTTGTCTACCGAATACTGTACAGAACCAGGTAAGGTAAAATGACGTTCCTGTGAGATTGGCACCGTTCTCCCGTTGTTTACTGTATTGTAATTGGCACTCTAGTTTATTGCCCAAATTACAAATCTGAAAATGTGATTCGGAAATGATTTCGTATATAACATTTATTTATCACAGATTACTGTCGCAAAGAAGAAACTTCAAAACGATTATCTTGAAGATAAGGGCAGATTTTCACGTTTACCCGAAGGTCATCTCCCATAAGGCGGTTACAAAGGTTCTTATAGCCTTCGGCTACGTAAAATGCATACTTCTGTCTTCTGGGCCTGCTCAAAAGGGCCCTGATCACTCCCGTAAGATAGGCTTCCCTGGAAATCGCTCCAGACGAGCGTGCGACTTTCAGAAATTTGAATTGTTCGGAAGCCACAAATCTCAAGAGGAGTGGAAAAAGCTTCTTTGTGATTCGGACGGCGCAGGTGCACTCCAAGGTCTGCAGAGTTCCTCGTTCAATGCTTCGAGTGAGGATTTCCATCGGTGGAGACACTCGACTGTTCATTAGGATTGACACAACCCGAGGTGGCGCCAAGCAGAGCAGTTCTACAATTGTACCGCGGAAATCTGCTAATAGATTCAGGCGACACGGATAAGCTCTCCGGAGATGCCTCTGTAGAAGTTGTAAGTTGGCCTTGGTAAGAGGACGCCCATGTCCCTCCTCTTTGCAAATCGTGATACTTTTCAAGACGAATTGATCAAGATCTTCCAAAGGCACAGGTGTTTCAATGCCAGTATGAGTTGACCAGATACTGAAACCTGGTTCTCTGTCAGCTGCAAGGTCGACCTCAAGCGTGCATTGTTTCCGGACCCCTTTCTTGGCGGCAACCCTGCCCCAGATAGACGGGTAGAGGGGGACTTCTTTAGACCAGAAGGGTTGATACTCCAGCAGCAATAAGACGTCCTGGATGAAACGGAGAGGCACGCGGTCCATGGCGATCTGGACTGACGCTGGAATGGGGCTATTAATAAGCTGGGAGGTGATGCTTTCTTGTGAAAATGGCATTGCTGGGATAATAGGCATCGTTTTTAAAAATATAGGAATACAGCGATGCTAAAAAGCACTTTATTTGAGTGACCTATTGAGAGGAATAACTGCTGAAGAACTTTAACGACACGCGTTTCTTCTAGCCACCACCCGTGTCTTCGTGTTGACTCTTGTATCCAAACGTGAGATCTTTGATGCTTCAAAAGCTAGAACCGATTTTCCCAGAAAAGAAAGGAACGATTCGATCCTGCGACCTTTTGCGTAGGTTCAAATCTTTCAAAAATCTATGGAATCGCAACCATGATCTTAAAACAATTATCTCGAAGTCCATGGGAGATCTTAACCTCTACCCGGTTACCTTCCCCGAGAAGGCGGTCAGAAAGGTGCCGGCAGCCTTCAGCCACGTTAAATGTAAACTTATGTCTTCTTGGCCTGCTCAGGAATGCGTCGATCACTCCTGTCAGATAGGCTTCGTTGGAGATCGCGCCAGACGAACGGTTGACCTCCAAACGTTCAAATATTTCGGAGGCCACAAATCTCACGAGGAGTGAGAAGAGGTTCTTCGTGATGCGGACACCTGAGGTGCAGCCCAAACGGCGTAGGGTCCCTCGTTCGATGCTTCGCGTGAGTATTTCCATTGATGGAAACGTACGGCCGTTCATCTGGATATCAACAACCTGAGGCGAGGCCAAATATAACTGCTCCACGAAAGGATATCCTTTGAAATCTCCAAGTAGCTGCAGCCTGCAGGGATAAGCTCTTTGGACAAGTTTCCGCAGAAGTTGGAAGTTCGCCTTCGTAAGGGGATACTGACGTTCTGTCCATCGTCCACCCTTTCTGCAGACCATGATACCACGCAGAACAAATTGCCCCAGATCTTCCAAGGCCACAAGGCCACCGGACCAGGCGTAGAAAGCTGGTTCTTTGTTGGATGCAAGGTATACCACAACCGTGCATTGTTTTCTGCTTCCTACTCTGTCGGCGACCCTGCACCAGGTGGATGGCAACCGGGGTATTTTTCTGGACAAGTAGGATTGATACTCCAGCAGCAATAGGACGTCCTGGATGAAACGGAGAGGCACGCGGTCCATGGCTATCTGGACTGACAGTGGAATGGGGCTATTAATGAGCTGGGAGGTGATGCTTTCGCGATACAGCGATGCTAAAAAACCACGCACTTCTTCTGAGGACCTCCGAGGCCATCGATTTGCGTCGGAACTGGGTCAACATATTCTGTGTGTTCAGCTGCACCTGGACGAGAGGAATAACGTGCTAGCTTTGATGGTCACCCACAAGAAGTGGCTACTTTTAGCATTGCCGTACCTTGATAAGCATAACTGGTTAAGCGACCCGGTTCTTTTCTTGTTATTGGTCTCTGTTATACAGAGTTTCAAGGTACAATGATCTTTAATGGGCGAATACACAGAGGAACACCAACAAGGAGCTAAGGAACAGAAGCGACGACCTTCTTGTCCGACCCGTCGCAAGGTTCGTAGGCTCGGGTCTTCAGCTCATGTTTGATCTGCTTGGGCACGCTCTTCCACTCGTCCAGGTGCAGCTGGCCACACAGAGACGTCTTCAACACGCGCCCGTCGACTTTCCCTAGGAGAGAGTCTCACCTACAGGTCCGTCCACTCACCTAGGAGGAGGTAAACGGTCTTCGTCTTCAAGAAGTCGAGTCCGCAGGTTCCAGCCGAGGCCGACGTTTCCAAAGGAATGCGGACTCCGTTTGTCAGCGAGAAATTGGAGCTCTAAGATTCAAGCATCGATTGAAAACACCGGACCCCGACCCACTTTGAACATCTTGACGATGCCTACTCGGTACTCCAGCGTCTGGTTGTCCTCGCTCAAGGACTTGCTGATGATCTTCAACAGGCCCACTAAAGTTCTGTCCGTAAGCTATCGCCGGAGGGAGAAGCTCACCCCACTGGGCGTTGCAGAAGATCTCCTTGTTCGACGCGTCCGTGCAGGAGCACCCGGAAGAGGCGTCCAGGAGGGAGATAAGGACGAGCGTGAGGAAGTAGATGGTCATTCTGTGGAGTTCAGGGCGAATCCGGCTGCTTTTAATAGCCACTCGGACAAAGGGGCTCTGTTTGTGCTCCCCAAGCTGAGTCAATACGCGTGTTGAGGACGCTTGTTTTGGAGCACTCGTTCCAGTTCTTGGGTGGCAGAACCGCTGTCTCCCTTCGCCATTCTATAGACCGGTACTACTTGTTCAATGCCCATAGACTGTTCCTGTGAAGAAGAGCTGCGGCCCGGTACAAAAGTCAGATTATCGCATGAATGTTAATACGCATTGTTATATAATCAAAGCGGAAACAGATCAATGTGTCTTAGTTAGTGGTCCTGACACGGGAAGTTCTTGCTTAGGTTAAAGTCTGGATCAGTGATGGGAAGAGCACAATGAGACGAGCAATACGAGCAATTTGTGAAAGGCTGGTGCAAAAGACGTGGTTCTCACACCGGTGGATTTCCCTTCTCAACTGTATGATGTGCCCCACTAATCAAAGAGAAACAGTCGCCACTTGGAACCATGTTGATCTCCAAGCCAGCTGAATATCCGAAGGGTTGTATAAGGAGGGAGTGGCACAATGTCGAGCCACAATGAAGGCAGATCGATCAAATCGCGCGGGAACGCCGGCCATAATCGCTTTCTTTCCATTGATCGACAGAGGCGGTGACGGCGGGCGACCTTTCCGCTGTGCGGCCGCTCGCCGTCACCCCCGTCACGAGAACTTTTAAAGCATATTCGAGGAAAAGTTCCGTCCAACTTGTGGTATGTCCAGGAGCACTTCATCGTGTCATTCCCTCCTTATAGTTAACTACCTTCGTCGTCGCCGCCGTTGGTCCGGTCGCCGTTTTAATGGCCGTAGCCATCGGCGGACTGGCTGTCGACGAAGCTACTCTCATGAGTCGCCCGTGGCCTCCTGCAGGATTCCGATGTCCAGCTGGCTCAACACTGACCTACAACTGGCCTGCCGACAAGCCACAAACAGGTAAATTTTTTTGTTTTTATCAAATCGTTACAGTAAAAAGCAGTAGTGTAGGAGTTAGAGGGTGCCTGTGACCACAAAAACGCAAGCGGAATAATCTTAAGGTAGCGAGCCTCTTGATTTATACGCTGGCGGCGTAAGCTGGCGGCGAGCACCGAACAGGAGATCAGGTCCGCGATGAACGTTCTATCAAAGGAGCTCTACCTTTCGGCCAAAGCCGTTACGAACTGGAGCAGCGCAAAAGTCAAATACCCCAGCGCAGCGACGCACGCACTGATTTGAGAACACGCGCTTACGGCTCAAACACTCGCAGACTCCTGGACCTATGCTTTTTTTAGATCTATAAATAAAACTATATCTATATTTAGAAAATTATGCTCAACAACGTGATTCGTCGTCCTGCCGGCGCTACATCCGGAACAACCCAACAACAATGAAGCTAATGTTTCTCGTCCTGCTGGTCCAAGCTTCAACTGAAGCCTACCCCCAGAGGTGCAGCAAAGAGCTACCCCCCGCCTTATTAGGACAAACGAAAGGTATTTTTTCGTTATTCGACATTTCTTTATGCGTATTTTAGATTTTTATCTCCACCTCCCATTCTTCGGAATCAACACCAACGGCCAAAACTTTGATCTCTATGCGTCGTATACATGTCAACGGCCCACAGAAATATGTGTCCCAACTTGTAATTTGTCTTTTTTTGTTACTGTGTTACTATCATAAATAATCTCCCGTTTTTTCTGTGTTAACACATCTAGCGAAATGTATTAGTCGCGTGACTTCACTCCTCTACACCGTGAGTAGTATACCATATTCAACCCCCCCCCCCCCTTTCTTCATAACACCTTTTCCACCCCCTGCCCCTTTTTAAATAAAGTTTATTATTGAGTAAAGGAACTATTTAAGAAAAAAAAGTAACGGAACTATCTATTTAGTACTTTCACTTTGTGTCACTGGTGAACAGAAGAAGGGAGAGTCGATAACCGCCAAGAGAGGGCGGCACATCAGGGAAGCGGCTTTTTCGAACGCCAAAGGCCTCAAGGATACGCCGCGTGAAGAGCTGCAGATTCGACCCTGACGCGACGGTCAAGATCAGCGCTGTTTCGGAACACTTCGCGGTGTCTGCCGCTGTTTACCGATCGACGTAACCGCGCGCGAGGCCGGCCGTGACCTCTTTCTCTCTGCGATTGATCAGCAGAGTGACGGTGACGGCGGGAGGCGTTCGTCGTGTGTAGTCGCCCGCCGCCACCCCCGTCAAGAGCATATTCGAGGAAAAGTTCCGTTCTACCTGTGGTATGTCCAGGAGCACTTCTTTGTGTCATTCCTTCCTTATAGTTAATCTTCGTCGCCGCCGCCGTTGGTCCGGTCGCCGTTCCAACGGCCGTAGCCATCGGCAGACTGACTCTCGGCGAAGTTACTCTCATGAGTCACCCGTGGCCTTCTGCAGGATTCCGATGCCCAGCTGACTCAACACTAACCAACAACTGGCCTACCGACAACCAGGTAAATTTTTTGGACTGCCCCGAGGTAAACCAGGTAAAAAGCAGTAGTGTAGGAGTAGAGGGCGCCTGTGACCACAAAAACGCAAGCGGAATAATCTTAAGGTAGCGAGCCTCTTGATTTATAACTTGTGATTTATACCCTTGCAACTTGTTTACTATGCGACTCTGTTTACTAGGAGACGCATGAGAATGAGGATGGGTATGAGGATGCTTGTGGAACTACAGCTCCGAGGTTCCAATCCTGAGGGGAGCCGGGGCAGTCAAATTTGATTGGAGGGTTTTGGCCAAAGTGAAAGCCACACAGGTGTAAAGTGAAAATAGTGAACAAGATAGCAAAGCGATAATTGAGATCAAAGTTAAAATATGTATAAGAGATGTTGCTTTCAAAGGGTGAAGTTTTGACTTCTTGCGGGAGAACCAAAGTTGCATTGTACAAGATACAGTACAGATTGTCGGGTTATAACAGGTAGAGAGCAATACAACATTCATATATTGTTCATGAAATAGTAACGATTTACTCTATACAAGAAAAAACAACAGTTTAAGCAATTCGTACTGTAATTATTTGTATTATTCATGCTCCAATTGTATTTTCATTGTGAAATGCAATTCTTGAATATTTCATTCTCTTTTAGTAGACAGTCTTTGGTTAGTTGACTGGCTCGAAGAGATATTATAGTAGTTGAGATAAGGTTTCAGGGCATGCATAAACAGTAATTACTATTAGGCACAAATTTTGCGTTACATTTGCCTGAAATTGGCTCATAAAAAATAAATTTAGTTATACATTGAAGAAAGACTTACAGAAATGGCACCAACAAACGCTACTATTGACGATTACATCATCGCAGCTCTTAGCAAAGCTGCTGTGAAGAAAGCTGAAAAGTTCGTTTTCATTGAATTTCATTTTATGAATTAATTATAATTAGGGCTCCAACGTGTGCAACGCATCGAGCCTCGTTAGAGAGGGTCGAACGTTTGCCGATGTTTGTGCTAGCGGCTGCCAGCGACGATGCGTCCGTGCCGAGTTCACGGTAACCGCACCAATCGAAGGCTGCGATCTTTTTATCATGACCGACGCCGGATCGCGCCGGCTGGAAAAATTGGCCAAAAAGAAGGCTCAACAAACGATGAATACTGTATGCATTTTATTTTCCCCTTTCACATTTGTTGCATTTTTCTCAGCAGGAAGAGAAGAAGACAGAAGAAGAAGAGCCGATTGTCAAGCCAAAGAAGACAAAGAAGGCAAAAAAGGCACCGAAAATGGCGAAACTCCGAGAAGCACGGGAAAACGATGTATGTTTTTTGTTTTTTTTGTATGTGCAATAATGTACGTTTACTGTTTAAACGTAAACAGTGACTCCCACCTACATATTATATTAATATCTCGATAAAACTGAAGTCTGACTGCAAATTCTTCGGGCAAATTGTTCGGTTGTATTTCACTCGCGAGCGGCTGATCCTTGTCGCTCCGCGATATATAGTACCAATGAGAAAAAAAACCTGCGGGGTCAAAGAAAAGAAAATGGGAAATTTGATAGAAGCATAATTTCCGTTGCCGCATAATTTAACTGTCGCATAATTCCTGCCCTTTACTTACTATGAGCCGTTTCATGATCCTATTCTTCGTGGTTATGGTATGTTGCTCTGTATAGACGCTCTTTTGTCCAAACTGTACACAAATGGAACGCTCAACAATTGAGATCATCGACTTTCTGGTTTTTATTTTGTCCTCCGCAGCGAATAAATAATGTTGTTTACCTATTAAGGTTTTCACTATTGCCCCTGCACACCGAAGCAGGACACTTTGACGCGAGAGGAACTATGCCTCGCGAAGCTGAACGTAAGTCCGTTTACCAAGAACAAGTACTACCTTTACAGTTGCCCAACAGGGCACCCGGGCATCGCCAGAAGCGACAGGTGCTCCTTCCGGTGGACATCCGCCAACTCTTCAAAGAACTCGCGCGGATGACCGTCCGCGCGGCACTAGCCGAAGTGCTAGCCGAGCTGGAAGAGCTCTAGCACCTTTGTAATCTTTCTTGTAACTTTGTAATTTTTGTAATAAAATAGGTAATAAAACTTTAACTCACTTTGAAGCGTCAAAGTGTCATGGACCGCTGCACACGACCTTAACCATGCGAGACACCACGTGCTCGTCAAATTGGCTTAAGGGTGGGCTATACTTAAGGGTGACAGATTCTGGTATTCAGATGCTTTATTTACAACTTATTTTTGCGATTTAACGTGCTTTTCTAGTCAAACGGTTAAGAAGCAATTAAGAAAATGCATAAAACACAGTTTAAATATCGGTGAGAGCTTCCAAAAATTAGTTCCTGGCAGCCACTCATGAAATTCAGATCTGACAATGGAAGAGAAGATTCCCTTCGTCATTCTGGTGACCGGTACTACTAACTGCTCATGCTCATCAATATGTTTTATTCAAGGTCCTGACACGATGGCCTTTCTCTGTGCGTCCTTGCGTGCTGTGACAAAAGCATCACGATAAGGTGCTATTGTCACAAGAGCGCATTGTTTCCAAGCGAACCCGTCGACTGTTTCGGAAGAACTGACGACACAACACCGTTTGAAAAAACGTTTTTTGAAAACAAACGTTTTTTTCTGACTTTTTGAAACAAGCCAACGATATCTCGTTATGGACAGCGTGCCTATACGCTTCATCGAAGAAGTCGTGTTTCAGCTTGAGGACACTCAGTTTTGGCTGATCCGTAAGTTCTCATCCATCTGGGGCAAGATCGCTGACAAGGAGCTAACCAGAGAGTGTGTCAATCTTTATCTCTACCTTGCATCCGAGGAAGAAGTCTACTTCAGCGTCTATTATAATAGTGAACCGATGGAGTTGGACCGCATTGGGCAGTTCGTTCTCGCGCACATTGACGTCCAGGATGTCGATGGGCAAAACGAGCAGGATTGGAATTGGTCACTGTCGGAGCTCCACCCACTCACGAAGAGGAATTTTCAGCTTTTG
Source organism: Steinernema khuongi (assembly GCA_016648015.1). Classification (NCBI taxonomy): domain Eukaryota; kingdom Metazoa; phylum Nematoda; class Chromadorea; order Rhabditida; family Steinernematidae; genus Steinernema; species Steinernema khuongi. The sequence continues at coordinate 22,837 of JADLIF010001735.1, read as the reverse complement.
CTCAATATCATCCGGAAGCCGTTCCCGTGTCATCTGAGCCTTCATTTTCCAACCTGTCAGATCCATCCTCTTGTCCAGCGTCTTTGTTTGGCTATCCCTCGGGTCGCGGAAATGGATCTTTGTAACCAGATGTCCCTATCTATGAACACACTGACTCGAAGCATGGAGAGGGGAACTCTCCGCAATTTAAACTGCCATGGCGACGTAACACGAGAAGTGTTGCCAGCGCTCCTAAGATTCGTGGCCTCCGAGAAAATGAACATATTATATGTGGCCACTTCTGACGTTAGCCCAGTTTCCTACGAAACGCTTCTTAACGGAGTTATCGACGCAGTGCTGAGCAGGAAAAGAGGATGTCGCATGGCAGTAGATTCACGCTATGGACACCTTTGCGCCCGCCTTGGAGAAGAGAACACGCGGCGAAAGGTGACGGTCATGTATCGTGACAGAAATTACCTCTTTGTAAAAAGCAATAAATAGAGGCATGCAATAGCGTTTTATTCTTAGCAAATGTTTGATTCGCATCTCGTTTGCACTTTCGAATTTTCTGTAACTGTTGCTGATAAAAAGCATTCTGTGATGAGAACAGTGTTATGCATTAGCGACGAACATTCGAATCGAGCTGTTCGATTCGATTCGATTTTATTCGAACCTGGTTTTGAATTATGATGGGGGAAACTGCTTTAAAGGGCTTTCGGTGAATGAGGCAGCCCGACACACAAAAGATTTAATGCGGGACGCATACTACTTAACGATTAAGTGTCGACCTTTTGAAATATGTCGAACAGTCGGACAGGTTCGATTCGACGATTCTCGAACTCACGAATCGAGCTGTTCGATTCGATTCGTGAAAACTCGAACATGTTCGATTCGATTGGATTGGATTCGAACATTTGTATATATTAGCTTATGTAACCGTACGAGATCCATTGTGTCCTCCTTATCTCTGACCTGATCTCGCTTTAACGTGGTAATAGTCATTTGCCCCAAGACGCTCAGAAAGCTGGCTATATTGCGGGTGAATAGAGGTGGCCTCAGCGCAGAGTACTCAGCGCTTGAACAGAAGAAGGGAGAGTCGATAACCGCCAAGAGAGGGCGGCACATCAGGGAAGCGGCTTTTTCGAACGCCAAAGGCCTCAAGGATACGCAGCTTGAAGAGCTGCAGATTCGACTCTGACGCGACGGTCAAGATCAGCGCTGTTTCGGAACAATCTGCCGCTGTTTACCTATCGACGTAACCGCGCGCGAGCCCGACCGTGACCTCTTTCTCTCTGCGATTGATCAGCAGAGGCGGGAGGCGTTCGTCGTGTGTAGTCGCCCGCCGCCACCCCCGTCAAGAGAACTTTGAAAGCGTATTCGAGGAAAAGTTCCGTTCTACCTGTGGTATGTCCAGGAGCACTTCTTTGTGTCATTCCTTCCTTATAGTTAATCTTCGTCGCCGCCGCCGTTGGTCCGGTCGCCGTTCCAACGGCCGTGGCCATCGGCGGACTGGCTCTCGACGAAGCTACTCTCATGAGTCGGCCGTGGCCTTCTGCAGGATTCCGATGCCCAGCTGACCCAACACTGACCTAAAACTGGCTTGTCGACAACCCACAAACAGGTATTTTTTTTTGTTCCTATAAAATCGTTAGAGTAAAAAGCAGTATTAGAGTTAGAGGGTGGCTTCACTCATGCGACCACAAAAACGCAAGCAGAATAATCTTAAGATAGCGAGCCTCTTGACTGATACAGCGCAAGGCTACAAATGGGTGCTATATGTATGTCACTCACGAGAGCGCACTTGAGCACTCCCGCAAGACTGTGATTAGAACGAATGGTTTACTCCTTTCGGTATTTGAAAATTTTGGAATCGAAGATTCCAATAAAGGTATGAAAAGGTATGAAAAGTCATACGTCCTTATATTTGACTCCTGCCAATAAAAGGCGCGTTCACGCGGCGTGCGGCCGAACAAAATGACTACCGTTATTTTGTGCGCTCTTTCGAATGGTGTACACCGCACTTCTCCAAAGTTTGTCAGCGCTGAGAACGGACGGAAAAAGCAGGTGGCTCTATCATTATGAGACACACTGTATTAGGGGTTTTTCTGGTCACTGAACGTAAATACGTCATTTAAATTTAAATCCGAAGGCTAATCGTGGCGGGACCGACCTTAAGTAGATGAGGTGCCGGGGCGCAATCCATCACGCAGAGTGTACTAACGAGACCAGCTGACATGTGACCTGCGGCGCGTGACAAGACTTTGTGTGCGCAAATCGCAAACCGGTGTAAATCGCCGCCGGGCGAACAAAGAGAAGTGGAGAAGACAAAAGGAGAAGAATCTGGAATATCTGGAGAGGCGGGCGCGCCAGTGGTATAAAGAGTAGAGTGGACGAAAGAAATACAAGGTGCGAGGTAAATACTGTAAGTCAACGTTGTCGCATTTCAGCCCCTCAATGAACTTCACAGTGCTCGTGCTGATAATGTGCATCGTTGGCGTCGTGGAGACGCCAACGATGTCCAATCACCGCCCCAGGTCGTCTCGTCACAGTCTTCAATATCAGCCAATATCATAGAGCAGAGTGGACCAACCCCTAATATTCGAGTCATGGCGACTTCTTATATTCTCTGGGCGACAATAGTCGTCCTAATCGGCGTCGTGCAGACGCCGATTAGGACGACTATATCCAGGAGGGAGTACCTTGTAAGTACCTTTAACCATTGAAGATGACGACTTATTGTGATCTTATAGCCTCATTATCATAATATTCATCGTTGGCGTCGTGGAGACGCCAACCGATCCGGCCATAGGTCCCGAGACCCTCGTTGACAGTACTGGCCCGTCCATTCGTCAGGGGATCCACACCCGATCTGACGAGGATCTTCGGGATCTATTTGTAGCTTTTGCCGTCATGTACCTGTAAAGTCTGTATAGACGCTCTGACACGTCTACGAGAATGTCCCAACGATCAGTGGGCTCTTAATATGGATGGTCAAACTTGTGACGGTCAAGATGCATCAACACTGCTACCCGCAGTTTCGTCTAATCCTAATGGAGCATGGCTTAGTGGTGGAGCTGTGGCACGATTGGTTGGCACTGAAGTAAGTTTTGTTATTTATACATATATGTATGATTTTGTTTAGGCTTATACGAACAACGTTACAGTAGCGCGCAACGGTCGTGATACAGTAGCCATGTAGGTCTCCGTCTATAAATCAGATTTCCAATTACTTTCTTAAGCCCGCTGCGTTCGAGCCCTGGTGTTGAAGGAGGACATCGGATCTCCCCTGGAGAAAAAATACGTGAGGCTATTAAAAAATATGGTGAGCAGGGCGGAGAACGACGAAGAAGTCCTCCTAGCCATGCTACGGGGACTTAACATAACCCTTTAGCCATTTATGTTAGCGCGTGTTTGTGTTAGCGCGTAGGCGCACCTGGGACATTCGCCCGGCAATAAAGTTGTTTGAAAAAAGGTGTTAAGAAACAGTTTTTAAACATTTCATTTATTCAGTCTTCATAACAAAAAAGGCTGTGTAGGCAGCTGGGGTTGTTCTTTATGAACAAGTCAAAAATATACAGCAAGCTGCTGGGCCCTTGTGCCTCGGCAGACTTTCGCCATGGCTTCCATGCTGGACGGCTCCCTGATCGAGTGGTCGAGGAACTGCCTCGACTTCTCGCAGTCCGCGTTGGGCGCCATGGCCGTGTCCGGGATGCACTCGTTCGGCATCGGCTCCCAGATTGTCCACTATATAATAACATATCTCACAAAACTCAAATACATTCAAACTAACGTGGATCCGGACAGCCTCCTTCATACACGTCAGGTCCGGGCAGGTTTCAGGAGGCGCACAGGTAACAGGCGGTGGGCAGGTAACGGGCGGTGGGCAGGTAACGGGCACTGGGCAACCGAGCCATCCGCTGAGTCCCTCTTGATGGAATCTCGGTTTGTAGACCATCCAAACAAGATGTAAATAATTGATGAAGGTGAAGTAGAAGCAGAAAAAGAGAAGGAAGAACTGGAATCGATTCATCCTGACAATGCCTTGGGATATCGCAATGCTTGTGACAATGACTTATATACCGCCACTCCAGCCGCTGTAATATAAACAAGCGACGCAACGAAAGGTCCAGCATGACCTAGGGTAATTAAACCTAAGCCAGCCAATCACATCAGAGATCAGCAGAACACGATCTACCCTTTGCACTTCTGGCAAACACATACTACACTTTTATTTAAAGGAACTTTGCACCACATGTTTCGAAGCAATTTGCCTGAATTTCACTCATTGGTATACTGTAGCCCGACTTGCCTGAATTTGACTTATTGGTATACGGTAGCACCCCCCTCCTCAAATTTCGAGATTTGGCGACCCCAAGCCCAGGTCTGGCCATGATAGATACGCAAATTTGGGGTTATCCTCGAGACCGCTCACTTACAGATGACATCATTGATCGAACGTTCAATTTATGTGGAGCTAACGCCACTGACTACGGTCGTGTACTGATTCCGATTAATCAGAATAACAGTCACTGGATGTTGGGAGTCCTTAATATGGAACAACGCTCAGTTATTGTTTATAATTCAATGGTATCTTTTTGTTTTGTTTCGTCGGCGCCTGGAACATCATCATCTATTGCAACGCAGAAGCAATCGCATCTTAGTGAACCGTTGATGATCGACCGTCCTGATAGTCTTAACTTGGAAAGCTACAGAAACGACAATCACGTGATCGCAGCGATGAATTTGCTCTATGGACTTGAAGAAGCGCGCAATCGTATTATGGCATCCGAACCGGACAGTGACATAGCCGTCCAAGTCCGTGCGGTACTGTGTCGTGAAAGCGGTGGCACTGTCGTTCAACTGTGCGATCGATTGCCATCCTTTCTAACATTAGGCCATCCGAATGTGGAGATGACACTTCATAAAATCTTTATGGAAATGCCTGACGCAGTTCGGAAACAGTTTCAATGTCGCAGAACTGTTACCACATACTGCAAGTGTGCACCAACTGGTGATTGTGCGGATTTCATTTTATTTGTCGATTTGCGCAACGCTGACCCGACAAAGAATATGAGCTTCGTGGAAGCTTACTCTTTATGTGTGTTTCTTTGTCTTCTTTCCAGTGCTGGTGTACGGCTGTGAAGTGGTTGATGACCAGCTCGGGCACTACGTCCTCTTCGTGGCGGATGTCCGTGTAGCAGCCGCCATAACCGGTCCACGCCGCTAACACAAGGCAACAGTCGCAGTAGCAAGGAGTCGCAGTTCAGCAGCAGCGGCAGCAAGTCGACACAGGCAGGAACTCTCGCGCGGTCGGCTCACGCCGGCCGCCGCTCCACATCGACTCGCTTATTCCCCCTTCTGTAGACCCCCCTATACTCAACCCATATCCTGTAGTTCCTACATAGATAAACTCTCTCTCGTAATGTAAGTCGAACCACAATAGATAAAGGTACCACGGAAGGATGAACTAGACATTCCACTCGGGATAAGAGGAACTCGGGAGGTCGTAGCCCCCGGCGCTACATCCGGAACGGCACAAAGAAGTGTTGAATCTCTCTCGTTGTGCTCTTAAATCGCTGGCCTAGTAGCGTAAGCGCCGCAGGTCTTGTCACATGTCAGCTGGTCTCGTTAGTACACTCTGCGTGATGGATTGCACCCCGGCATCGTTTGCTCATCTACTTCCCCATCCCCTACTCAATCACACTGCGATCCAATAAAGGCATGGAAATCATCTTACTCAGCGATATTCTGACGCGTTCTTATTCAGCTCGACGACAATGCTATCGACAGTGCTCTCGGCCCCAACTCTACGATGCCCCTCAACTCCACGGCTTAAGAAGAGCTGAAGAAGATTCTTGGGGTTTTTTAAATGATTAAAACCGCTGTAGTATGCCCCTTCTAGCGGTCGCCTTCTACATCCACCTGTGCTATAAAGATGAAATTCCCATCCCAATATAATGAAACTATAATGGTAAAAGAGAATAATTTATTAAATGCATCGTTCGGAGGCAAACTCGTTATCCCACTCATCAAGTATGTACAACATCACGAGTACTCCACGGCCTCTTTGTAGGAGGGCGGCGCAAACCCAAGAGGGGGTCCAGTTGTGGAGGGTCCGGCTAGCGAGGCGATCAGCGAGGTCTTGGCGACAAACCACGCGTGTACGTCACAAGGGTGGTCGCTGCTACTGTTGTTGTTGTTGTTGTCGATGTACTTGGCGGAGACGTCGGCTGAGCAGATGACCGACCAGCCGCGCTCCTCCAACGCCGTCAGCACCCGCGCCATGGTCATGCGCGCGAGCGCGAACGAGTCCGAGAAGGAGTGACAGTGCCAGGGCACTCCACGCAGCTTGAGTTCCAGGTTGTTGGAGTCTTTCTGAAACGAGATACGGTAATGAAGATGTACTTGGATGTAAATCGGAAGGATTCAGCCGATGATATGGATTCCATCGGAAGACTAAGGGTAGAAGAAGAAACCTACTCTCTCGTGCTGGATACCAGGGCTCCAACACTGCTTGAAGACGTTGGCGACGATGGTTTCCATCTCGTCGTCGGCGCCGATGATCCGGATGAGATCGCGAGAGGCCGGGGCGATGCAGAAGTGGGGGATGGACATCGGCGCGCAGCTGCGCATCACGAACACCGCCTGGAATCGGTCATTTTCTTGGCATAAGATTGTTTTGGGCAAAAGCGCCACCTTGTTAGATTACGATAGAAATGTACCTTATCGGTCGGCTTCCTGGAAACATCGAGGGAGGCGAGCACGGCCCAGCCGTTCCTCACGCTCGCCTGAAGGAGCGTCGCGATGAACTGGCGACTTTCAACGGCGCTGTGGCGCTGGTAGGCGAACCACGGCCGGCCCTTCATCTTGAACTCCACACACTCCCCGTCGTGGCTGGTATTCTGCAGGCCGCCCGGCCACTTCTCCGAGATTAGGTGGGAGGTCATGTCCACGAGGTTCTTGGGACAGCCGATGAGGCGGAGACGGTCCTGTGCGTTAAGTGAGATCACGCAGTACTGCTCCGGAGGAAGGGTGCTGCCATCCTGAAGGGGATACGGTAGGATCAAGGCAAAGCTATCAAGCACTTACATTGATGAAGAAGATGCTGTCAGCCGTTCCCTTAAGGTTGACCGTTCCAAAGAGGGCGTATCCATGCTGTCGGAACGCTCGGAAGATGCTCAGAAGCAGAGAGCGCGCTTTGGTGGACTGAAATTGCTTGGTTAGAACCACTCACCTCCTTCTTCCAGGTACCTGAGCGTAGCTCCAGTTCTGCCAGAGGTATCCGTGCATCTTAACTTGCAAACAGTGCTCGGTGACGTTCTGGGACTGCAACAGGTTGCCTACGGACGAAAGGAGCGCGTCGTGAAGGTGCTCGGGTGCGTCGATCAGCTGGAACTTGTCGAAGCCGCTGAGGCTTAGGCAGCACATGGAGAAGTTCCTAACGAGATTAAGGTTTACACAGAGGGAAGTGATGGGAACTCACGAGGCGACTGGAGGACACCGACTGAAGAAGAGCGTCGAGTAGTCGTAGATGCGGCTGAGGTCGCTGTTCAGCCACAGCTTCCAGCCTTGGCGCAACAGGTCCGAGAAGAGCTCCTTGAAGAAGTGCTTCGTGCGGACGGACAGGTCGAAGCCGCCCGTCTTGCAGAAGGGGAATCCGGACAGCTTGAAGCAGGTCCCACCATCGTTGCCAATGAATTCGTTCTGGATGCGACCTTAAGAGGGCCAAGTTGAAAATATCGCCTCAAATTTCACTTTTAAGCTTTTTGCCTCGTGAAGGAATGCAAAGAGGAATGCAGAGCTGTCCAAGAGATCAGAAAGTTCAACATAGGCGCTTAGCTGATGGAACCTATTCTAATAGATGTGTTTTTCAACTCATTTCCCACGACAGAGGAAGAGAGGAACATAAATAAGAAAAAACAGATCGTCCTGCGGCCTGGTTGGCAGAAAAACATTTCAGCACATCTACACAACCGCTGGAATTGCGTAGATGTGGTGTATACGGGAATACGAAGCAATTTAATTATAAAATGCACTTTGGAACCCCATTCTGGGTCTGGTCTTATCCGTTTTCAAGCTATTTTGTGAAGTAGTGAACATCAGCAGAGGCTGAGCAAATAGGCGTTCGGAAATCCACGAGGACAGCACTCAGCAACCCTAGTTTCAACACACAAACAATCGATAGACGCACCATAGTGTGTTTGCAAGTTGTGGCGGACGATGTTCACGACGGCGGCGTTCGCATCGATGAGCTTTATCCGATCGGTGGCGCGGATGGTCAGCGAGAAGACGGGATAGTCGGAGGGAGTGACTGGGTAACGCGATACGGTCGTTCCCATAGGCGGAGACGATTCTGAAGTGGTGACTGGTCGTGTTCCGGCGCTTATAAGCACGGGGCGAGGGCGCTGATAAGAATGACGCGGAAAGCTAGGAGGCCACGACGTCACAGAAGTCAAGTATTGCGAAACAAACGCGGTATTCTGGGAGATAAGGAGAGGGAAGTACTAGGGGGAGAGCGGCTGACGATCTATGACCGAGCGGCGCTGGCTGGCAAATGACATGTGCGGCGCGCATCGGTGTACACAGTCCGCGGTGACGTCATTGTGTTTCACAGAATGCGACTATTTTTAGCACTTTGATGTGCTATTGTCGGCGGCGTTTGAGCAGCTGAGAACATGGTGACGTCATTTCTATGTGATAGGGGTTCCTCCCGCTAATATGCCATGGGTCTTAAGTGCTTAAGTTAATTTATGAACCTTTGCACCCTGAAATTGTAAAGGACTGAATCACTAGATACGACTTCCTGCTCGTCGACGAGGCAAACTCGTTTTTGGGACAACATAAACAGAGTTGTTTTCGCAATCGGCAATCCGTCCTCTTTAGTTTGTTCACACTCGCAGCTGGAGTAACTCAACTTGTATTAAGCAAGGGCCACTAAAAAGTCATCACGAGGATTGGAGCGTTCCCAACGAAAACAAGATCTGTTTCAAGCCATGGCCCAGCAAAATAAATAAATAAATTTCCTGACTGATCAGATGAATCATGTAGAAGGCGGAAACACCTCTCCAACAACAGAGGATGGTTCAGTAGGGCAGAGAGAGTTTCCGAAAGGCGCAAATGTACACAATATGACTGACGCCAAGCGGAGATCAACCAAAAAGGCAAAGGCAGATCGCTTGGAGATGCACCACGAAGAGGAAGACAAACCTCGTTTTGACAATCTAGCTTGTGGACAACAAGAAGACAGCTATTTTACATATAAAGGTACATACTTTGCTGGTGTCAAAAAATGGGAAATAAATGAAATTTCTCAAAATTTGACGTGAAATAGTTTGGGATTAGATGAGAGATTACGCTCATAAGAACAGATTGGTTTCCTTAAAAAGACACCGTATACCTCCTCAGAACCAGTACGTAGATGCTGAGCCCGTACGGTGCAGGGGTCGTGAAAAACCAGGGCAATGGGACCCAGAGGCAACCGCGAGTACTCAAGGCTGTACTCAAAGTACTCAAAGCTCAGAGCGATGTCCTCTAGATGTCTTCTTTACGAATAATGCTTAATCCCGAATCCCTTTTAGGACGTTAACCGGATCGGAGTGAACGGGATCGCCACCACGCAGCATGACCTCGCCCCACTGATCGCCATGATCCTCAAAGGTCGCTTTTCGCAGATCCCGGCATCTTGCCACGGCCACCTGCGACTCCTCATCGACGTCCTCAGGTAAGCCGACATGCCATGGGCTTCTTTACCTGTGTGACTTTAGAAAAGATGGCTTCGAGGGTTGGTCGGTTCTCAAGAATCGCGAATCGCTTAACTGTACCTAGCATTGACTGAACGGTCGACCTTGGCTGATGAAAGACTGTCACATGTACGCTTAAACTAATGCAAATAAGACTGTTAAGACTTAATCCGTTTGGATAAGCTAACAATCTCAAAGACGCATCTCGTATCAAAGGTCCATCAGTAGGTCCACTGCTGTTCGCTGTCCGAAGCTGCAGAGACTTATTTACGGTAGAATTACTTGCAAATCGAGATACTTTAACTTAAAAATAGATTTTAATTTTTCGCTCTTTTTTTTCTTTCGCCCTTTTGGATTTTCGCTCTTTTGTGTTTCGCTTTTGTGTCCGGGTGCGGCTGTTGGCACGCTACTCGGCGGCCGTCTTGTGACACAAAGTTTTTACCACATTTTAGCCCCGATCAACAACAATTTCTCCGCTTTTCGACATTTTGCTTTGCTTGTTTCTCTGCAGATGCCCAGCATGAGCCGGTAATGTTGCCTGCGTTCGCATGCAGGCGAGTTATCCCATTTACACATTAGGTGTCGCTGCGATCCGGGCGCGGCACTTCTAAAAGGCAAAAGAGTGATCACCGAAAGGGACACGCATAGCAAAAAGCTGCAGATTCGACCCTAACGCTATTTCGGAACAATTCGCGGCTGTTTGCGACCTCTTTCTCTCTGCTATTGATCAGCAGAGTGACGGTGACGGCGGGCGGCGTTCGTCGTGTGTGGCCGCCTGCCGCCACCCCCATCAAGAGAACTTTGAAAGCATTCGAGGAAAAGTTCCGTCCAACTTGTGGTATGTCCAGGAGATCTTCATTGTGTCATTCCTTCCTTATAGTTAATCTTCGTCGCCGCCGCCGTTGGTCCGGTCGCCGTTCCAACGGCCGTAGCCATCGGCGGACTGGCTGTCGACGAAGCTACTCTCATGAGTCGCCCGTGGCCTTCTGCAGGATTCCGATGCCCAGCTGACCCAACACTGACCTAAAACTGGCCTACCGACAACCCACAAACAGGTAAATTTTTTTGTTTTTATAAAATCGTTACAGCAAAAAGCAGTAGTGTACGAGTAGAGGGCACCTGTGACCACAAACACGCAAGCAGAATAATCTTAAGGTAGCGAGCCTCTTGACTGATACAGTACCCTTGTAAATGGACGCGCACCTGCGCAAGGCTACAAATGGATGCTATATGTATGTCACTCACGAGAGCGCGCTTAAGCATTCCCGCAAGACTGTGAACGAATGGTTTACTCCTTTTGGTATTTCAAAATTTTGGAATCAAAGATTTCAATAAAGGGATGAAAAGCCATATATTCTGTCATACGTCCTTATATTTGACTCCTTCCAATAAAGGAAAGCAATTTGGGTTTGGACCCAAATTGCAATATCTTCTGGACTTAGGCAAAGTTGAAAAGGTGAATAAGTCCCCGGTCAAATTTTAGAACAAAAGCTCGCTAACACCACCATTTTGTGTCGGTGTTGAGAAACCGGCTGTTCTTGTGATTCTGCGCGTAATTCTCCGCACGAGAAGTATACCGAAAGTTAGAGGTGCTCTATCCACAATGCTTATGCAAACCTTAATTAGCAAAACATAAATTTACTTTAGGAGATTTATACACATTTATGGTTTTCGGTCAAATGGTTCTAATGGCAGGGTAGAGAGGTGACCGAGTCCAAGTCCGAGTCCCCCAAAGTGCTGAAAAGCTTTTTTTACAACTTTTGTTTTGGAATTTGACCGGGGACTTTTTGACCTAAGGACTTTTTCACGCGGGGACTTTTTCACCAATAACCAGACAGAAGACGTAAAAGATAAAAATAACATCCGCCCATTTCATTGCGCCGTTTTCTTTAGTCACTTTGCAGTCCCAGTGATATGAATACGAACGTGCTTCCTGATCGGAAGCCCTGTGGGCAATCCCACTCACTATTCCTTCCGGGAGCAGGTGGAGAGCCTTGACCTTGACCCAGGAAAGGATCAAGTCCGTCAACACGACGGACATGATCCTTGGTATGGGGAGGCTAATAACCTCATTCGACAAATGGACTGTGGCTGAGCATGGCGCCGACCGCTTCTCATCCATGATCGCGTTCAATATTGAAACGCGACGTGCGCACCGTTGGCTTGTTTCCGAACTCGCCAAGAATGGAAGCGATGAGGCCCTCACCCACATCAGCCACCGACTGCGACACCAGTAGGCTCTTACCGTTAAATAACCTACTTTTCCTCTTTAAAGGAAGAGGGCCTTTCCCCTGTTGCCCGTGCTCGGGGCAGTCGCAATCTGGAAGATCATAGCGATCTTCTGCGGCAGCACGGTCACCGTCGCAACCGTCGTCCTCGCCGTCAAGGAGACCGTCGACCAGATGAAGGAGCTCTTCGCCCCCGAGCCTCCCCTCCTCCAGGCCGTCGTGGAGCTCTGCAAGGAACCGCACGCGACACGTTTGTTTTTTCATCACGTCACGCTTTACAAATCGTTCCTTAAAGGGACAGTCCGGTCAGAAAAATTTTGCAACTTTTTTGGCTCCATCGTGTTCTACGCGACTAGACAAGCAACTTTTGTTCGAGCACCCCATCATTTCAACGCAACCACAAAAAGATATGGCCCAAAGAAACTCGAACAAGCGCTCTGTATCTCTCAATGTGAGCCGGTCCTTGATCGCTTTCGCTGAACAAAGACCGGTTCGGCTTCCATATTCCAAGACGTTTGCTCAGCGATAACTTTCTCTGTGTAAGCTCGGTCGGAGCAATCTTGGGCTCAAAATGCTCAGCACTTCAAGGGCTTTCGAATGGTATATAAGAAAGTTCCCAATCGATTGAATTTAAGAAACTCCCCCTTAGGATTCAGGTAAATCGTGCCAGGAGGACCGGCTCACATTGAGAGATACAGAGCACTTGTTGAAGTTTCTTTGGGCCATAACTTTTTGTGGTTGCGTTGAAATGATGGGGTTCTCGAACAAAAGTTGCTTGTTTAGTCGCGGAGAACACGATGGAGCCAAAAAAGTTGCCAACTTTTTCTGAGTGAACTGTCCCTTTAAGGTCGGTGTCTCGCTGCGGTTCTCAGTGAGACCGACACCCCCTCCCCCATGGAAAAGAAGTACGTGGGCCTAATGAAGGACATGCTGAAGAAGGCGGAGGGCAAGGAGGACGCCCTCCGCGCGCTCATCAGAGAGAAGATGACCGAGGAGCAGTGAGCCTCCTCTGCTTCCGCTCTTCTGCTTCTTCTCGGCAGTTTGGGTCCGATTTCAATATCTGAGTCTCTATTTTCTCCCAAATTTGTCAAAAATCCCATCGATCTTTCGAAGTCTTCAACTATTCCGGACTAAAGGTATACCCTAGAAGATATAAGACGAATCTGAAACCAGGAGAAAAAAATGGCATGCGTTAAGCGAATGTTTACCAACTATTCGAGCAATCAGCTGTGGAGTAAAACACCTGCGTCTACACTCATTCTTCTACACTCGTTCTCTTTTTTCTTCAAAATCTTGTTTTCAGTCGCGGTCGCTTTATCTGATGAAGTTTATCACGAGCTAACTTTGTCAGGTATACTCCGCTGCTGATTGGTCGAGTAGTTGGTATGAGACGTCAAGTCACCGCTTCACCGGCGCAACTTGCACCCGAGAAGCGCCGGAAGCGGGACTTGATTGTGCTTGGCCACCTGGCTGTCGTGTTTATTTCTGGACTACTGTTTGCGGGCGGGTTTGCCAGTGGCGCTCTCTTTATAGAGGCGTCTTCGTCGCAAACTACATTACAAGCTGCAATAAAAGGAAAAGAGAGTGCCTAAACCAAAACGAACCAAAGTTTAAATTTTCAGAATATGTCGAGAGAGTGTTTTCTCTCTTTAACATCGTGAAGACAGCGCAAAAGTCGTCATTAGCCGCAGACACATTGGAAGCGATACTCATAGTGCAGCATTGGGCTCCCGAAATTATATTTCTCCGGAACTCCAGACTCAACACTGTCCTACAACTGGCCTGCCGACAACCCACAAACAGGTAATTTTGGACTCCCTGTAGTGGGTGCATCCCAGCGTGTAGGGCTTTCCAATTTCTGACCAATTTCGGACGATGACCTCGAAACGACTTTGAAGTACGTTTAGGAATCGTATCCTTCAGGTTTGACAGTAAATTAATACTTGCAGATGGTTTAGCTGGGAGTTCATGAAAGAATGTAGGCAGAGGGGAATGCCTACTGATCCTCCCAGAGAACATCGTCTTCTCTCCACTGGAGTGGACGTCAGCTCTGAACTGGAGAGCTTCTTTTTCGTTTGTAGGAAGCTTAAACTCGAGTTCGCCCTGGTCGTGCTGGATAAGGGATTCCAGGAACATGGTAAGTCTTTTTTGAGTATATAGATATAACATATATCGAAGAAAAGGGCTGATTCAGGACCAGTACTAATGAGGGAAAGGAGGTTATGTCTCCATTACTGATGCATTTTCAGAGTCCCTGAAGTACTTATCGAGGAAGTACGATATCCTCACTCAAAAAGGTCTGCATACGATCTGTCATCGAATGGGGCCGTGGGGACGTCTCTCTGGAGCTCCTGCAGGATGACGAGTTGAGACCCTTCCAAGTGCTCAGTAAAGCACATGTGATGAACCCAATGATTTGGATATTGCACTGGACGACATAAATGAAATTAGGACGAAATTGTCATTGAACACCGAGACACTGAATGTGGCTACAGCCAAAGAGGAATTCCGTGCGTTTTGGACAAATCTGCACACGGCGGAAGGCGAGAGGATCCGCTCTGCAGTGTCAGGTGAGTGGTTGTCAGCTTTTAACTGGGGTAATCGTGATCTAGAGAGCACTTCGAGAGAAATGTGGTCAATTTTTCTCCAGAAAGGATACGTCTGGCCCAATTCACAACTCGCCATCCTGGTGGAAATAGCTAAGAGTCCAGCTGACGAACCTTAAGTTGGGAGGGTTAAACAAACCCCTCGATAGGAAGAACCCCCGAGGGACGAGGGGTGTCTTCACACGTCAGCTCTGAACTGGAGAGCTTCTTTTTCGTTTGTAGGAAGCTTAAACTCGAGTTCGCCCTGGTTGTGCTGGATAAAGATTCCAGGAGCATAGTAAGTCTTTTTTGAGTATATATTGGGTTGTTAAGTAAGTTCTGGGGCGACATTCGGATCACCGAAAGAGTCTTCCGACGGCTGCATCACTAAAGTGCAATGTTTGCGCAATCATTGAGCAAAGATGACGCCCTCATAAACCGCCTTCTGTTTCCAGAAAACATCCCAGGCCTCAAGAAAGAGTTGGATATACTCAACCGAGAACACCACGAGTGGCTGAACACCGCGTCTAAGTCCCTCAGGGACTTGAGAAGGACCCTAGACGACGTGGCCCTTCCGCTCCCGGCAGAACTGCAACACGAAATTCCATTGTTTCGTTTTACGTTAGTCATGTTGTAAGTGAGCAGTTTTATTTAAAGTTTTATGCAGTGATTTAGGATCAAATTGGAGCGTGTGATATTGAACATGACAGGATGCGACCACTTTGGAGACGTGAATAGAACGAATAGCTTACTTCCGTCTTATTTTGGAATCAAAGACTGAAATAAAGATATGAAAAGCCTGACCCATATTCTGGCATACATCCTTTTATTTGACTTCTGCCAATAGAGAGGAGCAATTTGGGTGCGCGCCCGCTGACTCCTGTTGGCAGAAGAGGGTCGGCGCTGCAGCCTAAAACTGGCGCTACCGCTGTTCGCCAAAGTTGGACGATCCAATAAAGGCATTAAAATCAACTTACTCAGCGAGCCTAAAAAGATTTTTTTCGATTACGACGTTAATTCCGCTTGTCATCGAACAATAGCAATGCATGTAGCTCTTATAAGTAGCAATGCTATTCTTCGCAGCTCCTAAGGAATGCATCGCTATTCCAAATCTTGTTGCGCATTTAAGCAGCAGCCGACAAAGTATTTAACACAATTCTACGAAACTCTGCCATGGACACAGTGTCTCGCCTCTTCAGCCAAGAAGTCCTTCTGCTACTTGATTACGAGCGGCACATAAGGCCGGCTAAATGCCTCTCTGCAACTTGGGGCCAGATCGCCAGGAGCAGATCGTGCAAAGATGAAGTGCGCCTTAATGTCCGCCTCACAAGCGAGTCAGAAGCCCTGTTTTTCTTCAAAAGCGACATCACCAACTATGGAATGCCCGGGGTTTTGGACGATCTGGATGAGTTTATAATCAGACACATCGACATCAAGGACCAGAATGAAGCTTCTACAGCAGAATATTTCTATTCGGGTTCCTATCCGCTCACGGAGACGAATCTAAACATCCTAAGGGAGCATCTCACTGATGGGTGCACCGTAGAGGTAGGAGGTCGAAAACTCAAGGACCATCATCTAGTCCAGCAACTCTGTTTGGCTCCAACTAGAGTCACCAAGATCGTCATCGACTTCATGGAACCCTTCCCAATGGAAGCTCTAACTCTAAATGTCAAGCGGGGGACACTCCGGTCATTTCTGTGCTTCGAACATCTGAATGTAACCCAAGACCTCCTCTCAGTTCTCTGGAAATTCGTGGCTTCCGAGAAAATGAAGGACTTGCTGCTCTTCGTATCGGAAAGCAGCCAGTTCTACTATGAGACCATCCTCGCTGACATAATCGACGCATTCCTTTCTAGGGGAAGAATGGGACGGTTCGCATTTGAAGTAAGCAGTTGTGCTAAGCATGTCTGCGGACCACTTGAAAACGATTGGAACATAGAGGTCGAGTACAACACCGATGGAGATTATGTCATTTGCATTAGACAGTTGACATCGTTTGATTGCAGAGGATAACCGGTGTGTGAAACTGTGAAGTATTTTGCTACTTTGTGTGTGGTTCTTGCAGTCATAAACTGAATAAATGAATTGAAGAGAAGTTTGCAAATCATGGGTTTTGTGCTGACATTTCTATTGAGTTTTCACCTCCGATGTGCTGGTCAAGCAGCGCTCACTGCAGTCTCCTCAAGTATCATTAACTCAAGCGCAGACTCTTGCCGGCCCCTTCTGAAAGGTCATGGGAACGCCTCTTTGAGGAGATGTTGGGGCAGATCGACCTGTCTAATCGTATGGTATAAGTCCTGTGTTACCAAAGCTGAAACTCTAACTTCTCTAAAAACGACACAAGTTAAAGTTTATGGAGATCCTGTGTCCCTGGAAGAACTTCAGCGTATGTATCGTATGTAACGTATGTATATGTATTATGTATTAGGCCACGTATCGTACGCTTAAGGAGAGACTTTACAGGTACATGACGACAAAAGCTACAAATAGATCCCGAAGATCCTCTTCAGATGGCGTGTGGATCCCCTGACGAATGGACGGGCCAGTACTGTCAACGAGGGTCTCGGGACCTATGGCCGGATCGGTTGGCGTCTCCACGACGCCAACGATGAATATTATGATAATGAATATTATCAAGCGGCTCATGAAGGCTGAAATGCGACATTTCAATTATGCGGCAATGGGTCTTCGCTTGAAAATGCGGCTCAATTTTAGTGAGTCAACCCAATAGTTAAAACAGAGAACACCTCGCGATATGTACATTTGGCGTCCCGTGGAAGCGTCACGCTTTCTCTAACGTGCGTCTCGGTTTCCTCCAAAGTTTTCACAGTCTTGCCGGAGTGCTCAAGCGCGCTCTCGTGACTGAGTGGTCACATGAGTAAAACCACCCTCTAACTCCTACACTACTGCATTTTACTCTAACGATTTTATAGGAACAAAAAAAATACCTGTTTGTGGCTTGTCGGCAGGCCAGTTGTAGGTCAGTGTTGAGCCAGCTGGACATCGGAATCCTGCAGAAGGCCACGGGTGACTCATGAGAGTAGCTTCGTCGACAGCCAGTCCGCCGATGGCTACGGCCGTTGGAACGGCGACCGGACCAACGGCGGCGACGAAGAAGGTAGTTAACTATAAGGAAGGAATGACACAATGAAGTACTCCTGGACATACCACAGGTAGAACGGAACTTTTCCTCGAATATGCTCTCAAAGCTCTCTTGACGGGGGTGGCGGCGGGCGGCCACACACGACGAACGCCGCCCGCCGTCACCGTCACTCTGCTGATCAATAGCAGAGAGAAAGAGGTCACGGCCGGTCTCGCGCGCGGTTACTTCGATCTGTTTGTACTTCTCGGTGGGTAACGAAAGCGTTCCGAAATAGCGCTAATCTTAAGCGTCGCTTTAGGGACGAATCTGCAGCTTTTACGCGACGAATCTGCAGCATCTGCAGCTCCCCGCCATGGACCGTGTGCCTGTCGCTTTCATCGAAAAAGTCCTGCTACATATTGATTACGTGAGCCATTGGGTGAAGGCCGGTGAAGCCAAGAAGCTCTCGTCCAACTGGGGCCAGGTCGCCGAGCGCAGATCGTCCAAGGAGAAAGTGCGTCTTGACGTCTACCTTACAAGCGACAAAGAAGCCGTCTTCTCTGTCAAGAGCAGCACCCACTATGGTCAACACGTGCCTTTGGTCAATCTGGACAAGGTTATCATGAACCACATCAACGTCAAGGACGGCGAGGAGGCTTCGACACAAGAACAATGTCATCCACTCACGGAAGCGAACTTCCAGCTACTACAGAGACATCTCAGAAGAGGTAATCCTTGCGGTATCGACCTAGAATGTAATAAGCATCGACATCACCCTCTACTCCAACAAGTCTGCTCGGCGCCAACGAGGGTCATACGCATCCACCTCCGCTACCAGGCTCCCATCCCAGTCGAAGCACTGACTCGAAGCGTGGAAAGGGGAACACTTCGCTGGTTCGACAGCTACAGTGCGCTGAGTATAACACCCGAAGTTCTTTCCGTCCTCTTGAGATTCGTCGCCTCCGATCAAATGGATTGTCTGTCGTTCGATGTCCAAGAAGAGAGTCCGGTATCCTACGAGACCCTTCTTGCCGGAGTGGTCGACGCATTCCTCAGTATTGAAAGGACAGAATGCTTCCACTTTTGCGTCGACGGTGACACATCGAAGATTACAGCCCCTTTGCGAGAAGTGGGCATGCAGAACAAGGCCGAGGTGGAGTTCGTCCCTGCGCGGCGGTTCCATATCAGTGTTTATCGCAAAGAACGCCGTTGATGTCGAAGGTTGGCGTGATACTTGTTCGGCACATTTTCAGTTTTCAGTCAATTGTGGTAATAAATAATAAAGACTTGTTTGGAGCTACACCTTCTACGACGTTTCCGTCTTGCGTAAACACAAATTAGTTCTAAGGACGAATCATTTTTATACAGGACTAATCGATTTAACACAGGACGTGGGAGCTTGGGATCTTGGGCGAACATTTGAACGCCGGAAAAACTGCTGCTTTCTCGGCATGTTTTCATCAATTCTTGGTACCATACTGTTCAGTAGATTGTTCTCCATCGTTTGCACCCAAGATCGCTACCATTGGTGCAACTTCAGCGGAATTAGGACCGAGCAAATGACCGGCAAAATCGGTTCCTAGCATCACGTAAAACACGCACCCGGACAAGAGAGCGAATGCAAAAGAGCGAAACACAAAAGAGCGAAAACAAAAGAGCGAAAATCCAAAATAGCGAAACACAAAAGAGCGAAAAGTAAAAGAGCGAAAAGAAAAAGAGCGAAAAGCTTCGGACATGCACTTGGCTTCGGCAAACCTCTTTCGGCTTAGGCTTTCTGCCATTCCTGATGCTCAGCTAATTAAGTTTGCATCCGCGAACCTATTTTGCGCGAACCGCGAACCATTTTGGCCTTTCGCTCTTTTGCTTTTCGCTCTTTTGCCTTTTCGCTCTTTTGTCTTTCGCTCTTTTGTGTTTCGCTCTTTTGAAATTTCGCTCTTTTGACTGTTCGCTCTTTTTTCTTTCGCCCTTTTGGCTTTTCGCTCTTTTGCCTTTCGCTCTTTTGTGTTTCGCTCTTTTGTTTTCGCTCTTTTGCATTCGCTCTCCTGTCCTGGTGAAAGGGTAAATTTTACAAATATGTTTCATTCACAGGACGTAGTTCACGGGACACATTCATGCGCTAAAACGTGCCACTCGATCATCCGAGCTCCTCTGTACATCATTGCATTGTATACACACTGCAATCAATAAAAACCCTTTGCAGCGTGTTCTACTCTCTGTCATTTCTTTGGTTCGGAATTTTTTTTATATGTTCTATAAGCGTCGAAGTAAATGAACACGGAAGACATCCCCTAGTCAACCGCCTCATTTCAGCCCCACCACGGTTCGTAAAACGGGATGCATTCAACCTGCTGCCCTCATCAATCGAAGCTCTAAACCGAAGTGTCGAGTTAGGAATACTCCGGTTGTTTAGAAGCTGCAACAGCTTTATCCTGACCCATGACCTGCTTCCAGTCCTTCTGAAATTCGTGGCCTCCGAGAAAATGCAGCATCTTTTGATCAGAATCGGGAAGATTAGTCCGGTGTCCTACAATGCCTTCCTTACAAGAGTCGTCGACGCATTCCTGAGCAGGGAAAGGACTGACCGCTTCAAATTTCAAGTGGACCGTGGTACTAAGGATATCTGTGAGCGTCTTCGAGTAGTGAAGTCCAGTTCTCCGGAAGTCAACCTCTTGTCACGACGAAGCTCTCCAGTTCCCACACATGTGCTGTTGTGCGCGGTCACTGTGGCGCGTGGGCCGGCGCGCCAATGGCTGTGTGGTGTGAAAGTCGCCACGCTGCACCCTTATCGAGTGATCGATTCTACCTCAGGCGCCGACCATGCGCGGATCGACGGTACACGCGTCGCCCCGTTCCGAGGGCCGACTGTCGCGACGTGGGCACGTCTGCTCGTTGCTGACCTGTGCACGTCGTCGCCTAAAGCCTCCTCCGCTTCCTCTGGTGACCATCGCTCCTTCCCACTTCCCACTTCAACTGAAAGGTAAGGTTTCTCCTTAGGATAAGCTTATATCCTTATCTGATCCAATGGCGATGATCTATCATATCACTGTTCTACAAACAAGCTGTTTTAGGGGATTGTGTTCCATCGCCCATTCTCTCAGAAATCTACTTTCCAAGGCATACCGAGTGTCTACCTTCTTTGCACAACCAGTTGCCCGAGGACGTGTAGAATGGACGTGCTTTCCACCTCCTGGGACGAAGTTGTCGTCAAAGAAGAAGTCGGCCTTTACGTCTACCTCATAAGCGACAACGCCGTCTTTTCTATCAGGAACCTCAAGCACTACGACCAACACGTGTCCATAGTCAATCTGGACTACTTTACTGTCCAATTTATCACCATCATGGATGGCGTTCTGAGTTTGGAAGACAATCCTCTGTATCATCCACTTACGACGAGAAACTTCATCCTTCTAAAGAACATTCTCAGCGCAGGTCAAGATCCCTGCACTCTCCACCTAGAGTGCGAAGGAATGACAGAGCACCCTCTGGTCCAGGAACTGTGCCTGATTCCACCTTTGATCACAGAAGTCGTGCTTGTGAAGCAACAGCTTTCCACTATAGAAACCCTTGCTCCACTCATCGAGCGAGGAACTATCCAGAAGGTCCGCACTTACGTCCACTACGACGAATCCCAGGAATTCTTCCGCCTGCTCTGCGGATTCATGACTTCCCCGGAGCTCCTGGAATATGTGGTCGTCTTTCCCAGCGAAAGAACGGCAAGCGATAGGAAGTTTATAATGGAGATGGTCGAGACATTGCTGACCACTGGAATGGCGCCCTTCTTCACAGTTTACTTGCCCATGCAGCTGCGAGATACGTTCCGGCGTCGCACGACCAATGGAAGGCGCCAACAGTTGGACTTTGAATTTTCCACAGAATTCGACTCTATTTCTATTGTCAGGCACTTGTAGTTCAATCTTCGTTCACTCTTCCGTTTCAGCTTACTGTGTGGCAGTTTAGAACTCTGTCCTATTGATATGTATACCGTTTTCTAGAGTATCGTGGTCTTGAACGCTAATCGTTAATCGGTATCGTAATGGTTATCGTCAATCTATGCTTTGAAATTATGCTGTTAACACTGATAACGATAAATTAATAACGCTGGGCAAACTTCCTTGTACACTGTGTACGATTGAATGCGGCACCCGCTTGAGCCTCTTTAAAGAATGCATTCAGTGAACAAAGGTCATCTCCCTCACAAGAGCTGTGGTCACTGTGGCGCGCGGGGGCGACGCGCCGACGGCAGTGCGGTGTGAAAGTTGCCAGGCTGCTGCCTCATCGAGTGATTGTGGTCAGCGCGCTTCCACTCCGGGCAACAGCGGCGTCAGTGATGCACGCCCCGCCCTCCTCCCGCCGACAGCAGAAGAGCGCACAGTTGCGATTTTGTCATCTAAAATTTGTCCACCTACTTCCGGTGTCCTCTTCCTTTCCACTCTCAAAGCGGCAGCAGGACAGAAGAGCTGTTGTCCGGACCCAGGAGCGGTAGAATCTATTTTTTGAAGTCTTCTTTGCATAATAGTGCGAATGGGGTAGGGCCTGCTTTATTCCCTCAAAACATATACAAGACATTATACAGTGTCGGTTTACAGAGACCGAAAAGCGGTGGAAGGTTTCTTATGGTCACATTAATAGCGAACACGATCTCACAGTCTTCTTACAGAGGAGATAACACTAATCAAAAGTGATGCGAATCTCCGAATCTCTGTCACATATTGGTCATTTTATTTCCGCCCATCTTGTACTAAACATGAACTGTGTTTAAACATGCGGGTTTTAGTACTATCAGTATGTTCACCTGTGGTTCCCGGCACGATCACCTTTCTCTTGCAGCTACTGTATTCTACGATTCGCTTACCAGTAATTGACGCCATTTGACGTGAAATGGTGTAAGATGTGACAATTTCACAGCATTCCGTCCAGGGCTGTGCGACATCGGAGTTTTTTCACCTGTCGAATGTCGAGTACAGAATGTCGGATAGTTAAATAGTAAAAAGTTTAACCTCTTTCGGCTTTGACATAGCGATGACCCCCGATTTGGTTGCGCACACAGGAAAATTTGTCGTGATATCCTAGCGTCGATAATTTCAAAGCATCCACATCCACACCTACCCTAATAAAGACGATGCGTATTTTCTGTCTGTGCGTCCGTCACGGCCGAACGTACGAATTTTATTAATTCTTCAATATGTCTTGCAAAAGTCATATGAAGTTTCTGGTAAAAGT
>JADLIF010001734.1:0-37711 GCA_016648015.1 Steinernema khuongi | reverse complement strand
AAGCCTAAGCGGAAAGAGGTTCGCCGAAGCTGCAAGAGGTTTGCCGAAGCAGTAAAGTACAGTTACAATTCGCGGAAGTGGTTTTCGCGGAAGTGGTTTTTGCGGAGATGGCAATTCGCGGAGATGGTTTTCGCGGAAAGTATTTCGCGGAGATGGTTTTCGCGGACGTGTTTTTCGCGGCATTGTCGTGCCACCATCAGGGAACCTCTCCGATCGAAAGTTCCGCCCAGGCAAGGTGACCGTCCACTTCCGGCGGTCGTTCTCACGCGCCGAACTCTTTTTGTGCGTCCTCTTCTTGGTCGTCGCGGCCACCGGCGCATCGATTCGTTGAAACAGTTCGTCTCGCGCGCCCCTCGTAAACGTCACTCGTTCGACCGACCTCCTCTCCGCGATACAATCGCCTTCTTGCGACGATCCTATCTCCGGAGTCGATTAAGGTCACGTCTGCGCCTTCCTCCACTGCCTTCTCCGCTTATCACCACGGCCACGTACTTTAACTTTTGCTCCGACTTCCTCGCGCCCCTTAGGCGGCTTATCGCCGCCAGGACCAAAAAACGATCACTCCACATTTTGGTCGGCCTTTTGATTTTCATTTGTGCACCGAGTACGATTTCAAGTAGGCGAATTTTTGAGATGCTGGCACTTGGTTCATCGCGCAGGGTCGATTTCGTGTCAGGAATTTTCTACTGATATACTTATATTTTTGTGGGTAGGCGATAGTTTTAACCTTCTATGACAAGCTTGCCATCAAAATAGGAAATACTCACTCTACCGTTATCTGCAAGAGCGCTACGAGGGTTTAGTGTATACTCATAGAGGTAACCTATTTCTGTGTAACCCTACGATTTCCAAGTAGGCGAACCTTTGGAGACCACTCCAGATTTTTTGAATAGAGATTTTAATGTTAAACTCTTAACTTTACTGCTGATATATTTTTGCGGATTTTAAGTATGTAAGAACCCATGCATAGGCCCGAATTTTATAACCTTTTATAAAGTCATCCTTGAAAGAAAGAAAATACCTTCCTTTTCTTTGCCTACATGTCGCAAGAGAGTTACTAGGGTCTAGTGTACACTCATAGAGTTCAACTATTTTTGGGTCTGGTACCTTGTTCCAAAAAGCCAGATGCCATCTGAAATTTTTCCTGACGTCACCGGCAGTCGGTCTCTGGTGTTACTTATGCGTGCTTTAAAAAATATTTTCCTTACGCTTCTGCCAAAGTGTATTTAACGGAGTGCCCGCTTTGCTATTTTCAGAAATCTTTTAAATGAGCCAGATATGACCTGCGATACCTTCTGTACGTATAAACGTTACTTTTAGCATTTTCTTAAGTCCCAAGAAGATTTCCGTAAAACCAATTATGTCTTTTTCAGGCTTTGCACGCTTTAGTTCCACTTCCCTCTAAAGTCCACGTGTTTCACCGAAACGCCGTCCTTCGCACGCACATGAAGAAGATGGATCCCTAGTGTAAAGTGCAACAATTTCGGTGCACCAAGTTGCCCTTTACCTTTATGTAGATCACACTGACCAAAATTGTAACATTTGGCTTCGGGCTTCTGGCAAGACTTTGCCAGAGAACGAACGCCGTGTGAGCGGTGTGATCACGCCATTTGGTTTTATCTCCGTGGTTAGTGAAGAGCACGACCACAAAGTGTCATGCCTTCGTTGTCTTCCACCACTTGTGTTTGTTTGTGCGGAAGTGAAGCGTGGGATTTTTGCTCTTGGATGCAATATTCAACTCTAGAGTTCGAACTGTTCACTTGAAATACCAGTTTTAAACTCTTTTTAGACTTTAGACACACACGAAGTTAAAATAGTAGCTCTTGTTCGTCCACCATTTGATTGTTACTATGAATTTTGCAATTTTTGTGTCATCTCAAATCATGAAATCCAAAAATTGGGTCAGAAAGATTCGCTGCCGAATAGATATTTTTTAAGATTTTTGTTCATCGACTATGCGGTTTAAAGGAATGTTTTTTTGTAAGAAGGAACTGTTCGTAATGGTAATTACTGGTAGTTGGGCTTAGAGCCAATCGTAATCATTAAATTTACCTTCCCACGCGTTATTAATAAAAATTTTGTGAAAATGGTAACCGTATTGGGGAATTGTCAGAACGTTGCCCAATGAATTTTTCAACAATGCAAAATTTCTAAATTTTAAGAGTTACAATTTTTGTCCTGGTACGTCCTAAACGCAAAATCGCTTAAATTACTTTAAACATAAAGAACGAAGCGTGCAAAGTACCCAATAAGTAAAGTCCATGGGTTAGATTATTTTCTTGGACAGTTTTGAACATCACTCTTTGTACTCCGCTGTGAAGCAGCCTCCACTCATTGTCAGCTGGTCTTCCGAATGGGATTCTTTTTGTGTGTCGGCGACAGCTACATGAAAGCGGTCGATAAATTGCGAAGTGCGGGCACGACCGGTTCGCGGGCTGCAAAGCGTGGAAATGTGTTTTGGTGGTGGCAGACTGCTTGTGGACAGTCTGTGTGGGACGCCCAGGGACATCAGGGTCACTCCACGGAAAAGAGGCGATCTAAGACCGGAATGTTGTCGAATCTAGGAGCGCCAGACCTGCTCTTCCAGAAGCAGCCAATGCTGACGTCTTCAGATCGTTGACTTTTTCACTGGACGTCACGGTCGTTTAGGGCGAGAACGACGCGTGATTTTCATGCGCGGATGGTTGTATCGCCGTGCTACCTATTGTCACTCAGGGAACTCCTTTCCCCTTTTTCTTGTACGAGATAGGAGGGCCAGGTATGGGCATATTTGTTTCCTTAGGGAGAGCTCGAAGAGAACAACATTTTTGCTTCGAGACAGATTTTTTTTCTGTAGCTTTTCTCAATTAGTTGAGGAAAAATATTTTCTTTTACATTTTTTAACAGATAATTTTCCCTTCAGGACAGGTAGTCAGAAATCCCTCTATTTTTAAAGCCAGAACAAGCAATCCAATTTTCAATACTGAACCAGTCCAGAATAGAAGGTCATCTTCACAGAAACGTTATAGGCATATCTTTTATTTTACATTTTATCAAATTCTCTATCTCTTAATGCATCTTTTTATTTTTGAAATAGCGCGTTCGGGTCAAGGTTGTCGCTCCAATTCACTGTGAAAAGCCGATTTTTATAAACGGTAATATCTTTTTTGTAGCTTTTAAGGTAAATTTTTGGTTCTTAATGTTTGGGCCTCAAAATCTTTTAAAAAAGCTGGAGGCAGTTGTAGAGATAATATTCACAGAACCTTTTTACAAACCATGCAGAGAGTAATATATTCACATAACATTTTAAGGTAGATTTTTTATCTTTTCGTTATTATTTTGTAGAATAAATTTTGAATATTTTGCAATATCTATATTTAATATACCTTTTTTAATTTTTGTTCGATTTTATGGAAATTCTGTAATATTAGGGTTTAAACTTTAGGATTTTTAGGGTTAGGATTTTGATCACTCGGCTCCTTTACCCATTTATTTCCCTGTTCTGTGGAGTTTGCCCAAAGCAGCATTTTTGGCCTTGTTCCGCGGTTACGCAAGGTTTCCACCGGCAGCCAACATCTCGTTCGCCAATCTGGCCTCGCGCACAAGTCCCTGCCAAACAAACAAGGTCCCATGTTCTTGTCCATAACTTTTCTTCTTTAGACCCTTCTCGGTGGAGCGGTGAATCTTGCACGGCAAAGAAAAAAAGCGCAAAAAAGAGGACCTTGGAACCGTTCGATCTTTCGGCTTGACACCGTTCCGACTGATCAAATTGACACCGTAAAGAGCGCCGTCAGTGTTCCTTTCCGATTGCGCGAACTGTTTCAAACGCGATCGATTCGTTTTCGCCTTCGAATCGCGCTTGGATAGTCGTCCTGCGGGGTTCTTGGATATCTCCGAAATCCAAACCAGCTCGCTTCTTGACAGCTCGTCCTTCATGGTCACCAATTCTTGGCTACTTCCCTCTTCTTTATTTGTTCGGCTTCCCTGTTTATTTTAGAAATTCGAATTTGAATAATGTATAAAAAACAAGGAAAAGTTGGACTATAGCATTTTTTAATTTTTTGCTGGTGCTTCTTTATTTACTTACTTTATTTATTTCCTTGAGTAAGTTGAGTACATACATTAAAATTTGTCACGGCGAATTTATTACTAATTAATAATGAAGTGTTTTGTAATTGCAGTAGCGTCAAATTTTATTTCTTTGTTACTTCTAGTTTTAACTCTACATGCTTTCAGTGCTTTAAAACCCGTGGGTTTCGGTTACAAAGAAATGGTAAAAAATGTCTTTAAAAATAAATAAAAGTGTTTTTTATTTTTGGTCCTTCAATTGATGTTATCAGCGTAAGGAAATCAGAAAAAAAACGAGGGAAATTTTTAGTCCCTTAACAGGCAAGCATTCTCCTTTCCTCTGTCCTCGCTCGAAAATAAGCCCACAAAATAATGTCTTATTGTGATATAGCAGTTTATTTTTTACTTATCTTCATGTTAACTTTAGTGACGAAGAAAAACCGACTCATAGATCCTTTTAATCCTCCTTACCATGGAATGCGCAAGTAATTTAATCTATTGTTTTATTTTTGCACTCCGAAAAGTTTCCTATTTATTTCGTTAACACACAAAATGCTCAATAGTTTAGGATGATTCGATCAACTTCCATCTTTTGGTCCACTTCCCATCTCGCCCGCAAAGCGTCGTCCAGCGGAGTTTTCTCAGTTCTGACCACTTTCCAAACCTGTCCTTCCCCTCAGCCACATCCCTGTCCATTCCCTGTTGCGCAAGGTTTCCACCGGGCGCCTTCTTCTCAAACGAGTCCCCCCGGAGAAGGCGCTTCCGCCTGGTCCCGCGGCGACTCCGAGTGGACCTGACGTCACCGGTGGTCCCGCGGGGATCTGTTGCGACGCCTCGGCTGCTAAATTAATTTGCCCGTAAGTGAGAGCGACTCAAATCTCGGCATGGTCCCCGAAACGAGTTTGGGTGCGCGGGCGTTTCCCGAGAGGAGGGGCGCGGCGGGACCCGGAGAAAGTGCCGTCGGCAGATGATTATCGGTGGCGGTGCCGAGCCGCGCCGAGGCTACAGTTTGTGCGAGTCTTGTATTCGGGTCAGCCGATGTGTCGCCGCGTGATTTATCGGATCGGAGATCGCGCGCCCCAAGGATAGGCGTTGAAAGTCCGCTGCTTGGGAAGATGGACTGATCACTTGTAAGTTCTTCTTGGTGCGATTATGCACCTAAAGGTCCTTGCATCTCATGAAGGGTAGTAGCGTATATTTTTTTCTTTTTTAATCAAAATCTGAAATTTTCGAACTTACGAAGATACCTTAATCCTTGCCTTTGTCCCGACCATGACTTTAAAATCGGCAAATTTCAGGTAAAAATTAAGGTATGTATTTTTGACAAGTGACAAAATGGACTGACTACTTGTAAATTCTTCAAGGATATAATTAATATTTAATTTTTGCCAGTTTGCCCGCTGACCATAAAAAGTCATGGCCTAGTCAGTTGTGTCGAAGAAGCTCTAAAAATCTGTATTTTTGGAAAGCCTTTGTTGCAAAATAAATTGGGAGAAATTTTAAGAATTAAACGGAACCCTTTACATCTTCCTTAAAAAATGGCACATAGATCAGCAATTTTTAGGTGCAATTTATTCCGATGGCTCCAATGTATATATGTTTGAGCCATCGATTGTCTCTTAATTGATATTTAAACCTTGAGGGGATTTTTGGACCATTTGGTATGAGTCGATATGGATGTAAACTGAGCCTAATTACTTTACCCATAATATTGCTATATCGTATTCGTGCTACAAATTTGTGGTCTATAAATGGTAAGTAGGAAATCATCTTATATTCAATCAGGTCGCATTTTATAAAAAAATCGCTCCAATTTATATGTTTAGCGCATTAAATTTGTTCTTATTTTTGTTCCATGGCACACGTCATTTATGCTTATATTTAGGGTCGTTTCCGTCAATTTGTTGCTAGATCAACCGATAACAAACAGACCGAGGAAAATAAAACGCGTTTTCGCGTTTTTTAATTTTTGTCTGTCATCCCTAGAACCTTATTTTCTCTAAACTTTTTAGAACGCTAATTTGAGTAGAGTACATTATTCAACGGATTTAGTTTCTCTTTGGAGTGTGGTTACCGGATACTTGCCATCATTGTTTGTCCATTTGAAGGGTGTTCCTTCTGAATTACCCAAAGGAGGCTCTCCGAAGTAGTTCAAGCACCTAAAACTTTGTATCTATACCAGTATTCATATTTTATTTCCACTATTTTTCTCTGCAAACCTACCCTCAAAGAACTACTGAAATCGTAAAAGCGAAACACCGTCGCACCACTTCCTCTCCCTTCTAATCGTTCCCCACCTAACCTCTTAAAGATCAAAAGAACGTCGCTGCGTCGTTTAATCCACTTTGCCGAACTCCTCAAGGCTCTCCGCACTGATTGGTTCCGATTGGGGCGCGTCTCCGCCGGACCGTGACGATCGAATTGGCGCCAATTTCGGGGATCTCCCCTCGAGACCGCGCTTCTCCATCGACTGATCCGCGTTTATCGCCGTGTTTTTCCGAGTTTATGATCCAATCGCGCAGATGGGTCCTGCGCGGAGCCATTTAAGCGCTTCTCCGAGTGCGGGCCACTCATTGCGCGCCATGTTTCAGGAAGCCTCCCGACTCGCCTCTTCGACGTCGTCTCCTGCTTCGAAGGTCGCCAAAGACGCCAACATGCTTATCGGTGAGTACTTTGACCGCCTCCGCCGCTTTTTCTAACTCTCCCGAGCAGTGCCACTACACTACGCCTCTACGTATAGTTACCGTCCTGAGGGGCGAGTGTTCAGAACAAAGTCCAGCTTTTGGACTGTGTCTTAAGGTCCATTTTTGCCAGCTTTGTAACTCGCTATTTTTGTCGCTATGTCCTCTTATTCCTATCTTTCATATCCCAGTAAGCTATACTCTGACTGGCCATCGAGAACCTTCAAAGGAGACCCTCAGAACCAAGTGTTCCGATCAAAGTACAGTTTGCGTTGCGGGACCAGAGAACCCGTTTTTTACTTAGAATCCTTCGACAGTGTTGGAACACTCTTATCGGGACGGCATCTGTAGAAGGATTCGCTTACGGTACCAGTAGTTAAAAATGAGCTGTTCTAAGAGGGACCTACCAGTACATTAATTCGCCTAAACTCCCGCAAGAAGATAAAGACCTTCCCGTGAAATATTTTTGAATAGGACCTTCACCCTGCTGAGTTGCTAGCTGAGGGTACTCGAGATGTGGTCAGGTGTTCTTCCCATAAAAACCTAAGTGATCCACAGCGAACCTGGACAATCAGTCACCTTAACCTGTTTGAGATCTGCCTACTTCTTAGATCATTGGTGGCTAATAAGACCGCGGAGTTTTTCATCACAGGTGAAGAAAGGAGGGAATTTGAAGCGATAAACCTGAATTTGAGTGTAAACGTTCTTAAAAATTGCAAAGGAATCAACCCTCCAAGAAGTAGCCCCGCCTAGCACCACTGATTCTTTGTTTAATCGAACAGATCGATGATCATACCCTTTCCACGAATTACTTTCCAAGAAGGACCCAATTACAGAGAAAAAATCTAATCACTGAAATCAAAATATGACCTTGATTGTGATCATGGATCCACTTCTCTTATTTTCTTTCACGCAGGCACTCTTTGATCTTGAGTCCCGACCCAGAGCCCACCTCACCGGAATGGTAATCGATCCGTCCCTTGCGTTACGTCACTCTTGCGTTCCTCTCGTTTTCTTTCCTCTCCTCCATAGCGACTTTACGCCTCGCTAGAATATTCATTCTATGCTCCCAAACGTATCGGGACTTATGAGCACGAGGAGCAGGAAAATGACGATGTACACTTCCAACATAAGTGCTTTGGAGTTAGGTCCCACCACGAACACTAGAAACCATATTACAGCAACACCTGCAAGCAGGAGCCTTGCATGATCTCGTGCACTACCGTAATTCCATAGCTCTCTTCCCTTGCAATCTCCTCCGCTTTAGGGTTGGCATCGGATTCAAGTGCTTCAAATGGTTCAAACGAATCGGCCAGATTCCAAAACTATCCACCCTCGACCCGATGCCAACCCCACTCCGCTTGGTCCTCTCGTCCGGCCTAACCGACCTCCCCGAACTAACTCTCGCTGCAGAGCCGGCGAACGCGAAGGAGACGATGATGATGAAGTACGGGATTGATGTTGCAGAGACGGCTTCTCTGTCGATGGAAGAAAAGTCGGTGTCCGTGCTCAGCGGCACCAGCTCCGTGCAGTCGGTCTCCAAGAGCTACGTGAACGGCGCCTCCACCATCCCGCTCCTCTACGACACCGTTGGAGAGCGACTGCGCCTTGCCGCGGAACAGGTCGGTCCAAGGGTGTGAAGAAGGACGTGTCTTAGAGTCGAGGTTTAGGTTCCCGACCGCGAAGTGGTCATCTTCAAGCGCGAGGAGATAAGGAAGACCTACACGGAGCTCCTCTATGACGTAAGCAGGCTTTTAGTGGGGTGTTGACAACTTCGAGTTGGGGCGTGGGAGTTGCCCGGAAGTGTGGAGAATTAGGGAAATGGACTTTGGGTTGGGAAGTCCTTGATGTGACGTAGAAGCTACGGAATCTTCCTTGTTCCTACCGTAACCCCTTCCTTCCAGGCGGAGAAACTGGCCACCGGCTTCTTGCACCTCGGCCTGGACAAGGGCGATCGCGTTGGCATGTGGGGCCCTAACACCTACGAGTGGGTAGTTTGCCAGTTCGCTACGGCCTTGGCCGGCATGATCATGGTCAACGTGAACCCGTCCTACCAAACGGAGGAGCTGAAGTTCGCTCTGGGCAAAGTAGGCATCAAGGCGCTCCTCTGTCCGCCCAGCTTCAAACGCTCCAACTACTACGGTAGCGCCGCTGACGTCATCCCCGAGCTGACGGCCCTCCCCGAGGGAGAGAGCGGCGTGCACAATCCGGAGTTCCCTAACTTCCAGCACCTCATCATGTTCGACCCCGAGGATAGGGCCTACAGGTAGGCTTGAGGTCCTCCTCTTCTGGATCTATTGTGGTTTCAGAGGTGCTTGGCGCTTCTCCGACGTCATGGAGATGGGCACCGAGGATGATGAGAACAAGTTGGCCGCGTTGGAGCGTGTAGTTCAGCCCGACGACCCTGTCAACATCCAGTACACCAGTGTGAGTTCTTTCTACCGTCCTTAGGGCCTACTCCCTTCCTTCTTCAGGGAACGACCGGCCAACCAAAAGGCGCGACCCTCACGCACCACAACATCATCAACAACGCCTACTTCGTGGGCATGCGCGCCGGCTACCACGAGAAGCGCACCATTATCTGCATCCCTAACCCGCTCTACCACTGCTTCGGCTGCGTCATGGGCAGTTTGTGCGCCGTCATCCACCAGCAGACCTGTGTGTTCCCGGCGCCCTCCTTCGAGGCGCACGCCGCGCTCCAGGCGGTGCACGAGGAGCGCTGCACCGCGCTCTACGGGACGCCTACCATGTACATCGACATGCTGAACCACCCCAACTACCCCGACTACGACTACAGCTCCATGCACTCAGGTAGGACTTGATTCACACCCATACCTGGTTCTACAGTAATCCTTCTTCAGGCTTCGTCGCGGGAGCCCCATGCCCGATCGCGCTGTGTCACCGACTGGTGACCGAGCTGGGCATGAAGGACCTGCAGGTGTGCTATGGGACGACGGAGACGAGTCCCGTGTCCTACATGTCCGTCCGGAGGGACGCTCCCGAGGAGCGCATCAAGAGCGTCGGACACATCATGGACCACTTGGAGTCCTGCGTCGTCGACCGCGACGGCAAGATCCTGCCGCGTGGGGAGCGCGGAGAGGTCCTCGTCCGCGGATACTCCGTCATGCGCTGCTACTGGGACAACGAGGAGCAGACGAAGAGCGAGATCACGCCCGACCGCTGGTACCACACAGGGTGAGAGAGGCCTGGAAGGCTAGAAGGAGCTAACCCTTGCCTGTTCAGGGACATCGGCGTGATGAACGAGGACGGGACGCTGGCCATCGTCGGACGCTCCAAGGACATGATCGTGCGTGGCGGCGAGAACGTCTACCCGACCGAGATCGAGCAGTTCCTGTTCAAGCACCCGAAGATCGAGGACGCGCAGATCGTCGGCGTCCCTGACGAGCGCTTCGGCGAGGCGGTGTGCGCCTGGATCCGCCTCCGCGAGGGCGCTCAGCTCACAGAGCAGGACATCAAGGACCACTGCAAGGGAAAGGTACCGTAACCCGTGCTCATTCCCGGCCACGCCCGTTCCGCTCAGATCGCGCACTTCAAGATCCCGAAGTACGTGATGTTCAAGAAGGAGGGCGACTTCCCGCGCACGGTCACCGGCAAGATCCAGAAGTTCATCATGAGGGAGATTTCGAAGAAGGAGCTCGGCCTGGAGAACGTCCCGTCGCACTTCAGCCTCTTCTGAGCGTCCGCCGACGCGTCCCTTCGACATACGAGTAACCCGCGTTTCCTCCACGAGTCTCCACTGTATAGCACACCCACCCGCCGCTCTATCGCTTTCACCCGACAGCTTTCGATAGAAATGTTCCATATTTTATGTTGCCTCCGTCGATTGTCACCGTTCCACTCTAATAATAAACGATAGCGTAGTCGCGGAATTTAGGATTTCAGGTATTTAGGTGTTTAGGTCGTCTTCTGGACCAGGAAGCACCGTGATGTAGAAAATAAGATGACATTGGCGATAAGATGACACTGTGCAGGGAAATAACGAGCAATAAAGAATGAAGTAAAGTCATAAGGGCAAGCAAAGTACCGAAGTTTTGAAACTCTTAAAAGTCGAAATTGTATATTTTTACTAACTCTACTTAATATTAACTCCGAACAGAAATGGTGTCCCGCAACGACTAGGTCACACACCTAACGC
This sequence comes from Steinernema khuongi, assembly GCA_016648015.1. Taxonomy (NCBI): domain Eukaryota; kingdom Metazoa; phylum Nematoda; class Chromadorea; order Rhabditida; family Steinernematidae; genus Steinernema; species Steinernema khuongi. Next base: position 26,827 of record JADLIF010001734.1, on the reverse strand, counting down.
TTAAAATTTGGGTCCCACTGCTACAGTGACAAATGTAATAAAATAGTCTGTAGGATCAAGGTGATGCAATTGGAAACCCGTACCTGAAAGGAGACAAATTTAAAAAGATCTGGAGGTATGGGGAAGCGAACCCCAGCCCTCTCGCATGCTAAGCGAGCGCTCTACCCCTGAGCTATACCCCCAACGCGCTCTCGTCTTCTGATCTGGTAGATGATCAACAAACGTCGGTCGACGACATCGGCTCTGTTCTCCACGGTTTCTTCAAATTGCACGAAATAGCTTGATTGCTCAATGATTTATCTGTGCGGGTTGAATACGGGTCGAAATATGACACCACGAAGACCTTCTGGAAAACTGCAGCGCGTATTTTTCGAGATTGAGATCGAGATTCGACGAATTTTTTAGCGAGAACCATCTCTGGTCCTATTATTCCAGTCGGATACATTTATGGATAATTTATTTATGTAATAACTATATAATAACTATTCCACCTCGTGTCTCGCCATAACCGTAGCCGAGTAGTGTGTCGAAGCGACCTAAACCCTCATTTAGTCATAGTACCGTGGCGTTCAAGTACCTGGAATGCGGATCCGGACCTGCACGGCTCTCCATCAACGGCGAAGTAGCCGCTGGGAGTGTCGCCGAGGGGTTCCACGCGGCAGGCTGTCACTGGGATTGCCTGGAAGAAGGGGTAGTCCAGGTGGTCCCCTCGGTCGATCGTGATCATCATCATAGCCACGTGGAAGCGTGTGGGAATCGTCTTCCAGTCAATCAACGTCAAGTAGAAGATCTCGTCGTTTAGCCGTTGCGATGGGAGGTACGGTAGGTCGCTGCCTGAATGCATTGGCCGTTCGACAGCCCCGTCCGAACATGTGAACTTACCCAGATGCGAACTAGCGCTGAGGCAGACGTAGGCAAACTCTCCCTCGATGACCTCCCAGTCGTCGGGGACGCGCTCCCCCAGTGGTGGCACACGGCCTGCGCAGTGCTTTCCTTCGAAGATCTCCTCGAAAGAGACGTCTGATTCGGGCAGACCGGGTTTCGTGGCGGGACCCTCGTAGGGCTCCACCTCCGGGTACTTGAAGTGCTCATCGTCGAAACACTCCCTTGCGGCAGTCGCCTTGATTCGAGTTTTCCTGACAAGGGCCGTCTCCTTGACCGGCTTGTAGGAGACCCGGGCTTTGTACTTGGCCACGGTAGGGAGTTCTGCAAAGAGGTCCTTATTAGTTAGGTAGAGTACAGCAGCTCTCTATAAAGGTGTTAATATGTATGTATCTTGTTAAGAAGGGCCATTTCCAATATGATAAAACACATTTATTAACATTAACATTTATTGACATTTCAGTTTTGGAACAGCCCGATATACTTCACTGGACACATTGAAACATTAGCGTCTCCTCCCAAGAATCTGGTTCAATCGTTAAACAAAGCTTTTTGTCCAACTTGTTATGTGCCACGACCACAGTTGACTCGTCAACGCGCTCTCCCATGTGCTGGATCTCGTCGAAAAACTGCTTCCATCCTCGTAACATGCTCCAACTGAGTAGCTTCAGTTTTGGGTCGGCTGCCTTTCTCCACTCTTCAACCAACATGCGCTCAAGTGGTTCACCACATTCGAACTCATACAACGACACCGTCTCCCAGGTCATCTTCAGCATGAAGGAGATGAAGTTCTGTCGGTCTCTCTCCAGGAAGAAGTTACATGCATCCACCGAGAGCTTCTTAAGGCTGGCTGGGAAGGGGATGAAAGATTCGATATCGCAATTGTACATACAGATTTCTGTGAATTGAGTTGGGGCTAATTTCCCGAATTTTTCAAATTCTCCCTCATATTTCCACATGGACAGCGTGGAAAACTGAAGTTTCCAGGAGACGTTCAAGTCCACTTTATAAGTTTCGCCAGCCATGAATTTCATATCCTTGGAGCTGATGATTCGCAACTCCCCGAGCTTCTTGCTCTGCTCCTCGTCAAGTTGGGCGAAGCGTTCTGGTTCGTCGCATAAACAGTGCAAATTCTCCTTAGCGTCGTTGTAAAAGAAGTATCGTGGGTCATCATCCAGGCACAAGACCAAGTTGTTCTTTTCTCTGGGCTTCAGCACGCTTTCCATCAGGCTGCTCCACTCATCGCTCACCCTCATGACCTTCTTGATGTCGCTCTTGTCGGCGTTCTTCAGGATCTCGTATATGATGGTGAAGGGAAGGACAGACATGGTGGAATCTTGTGAAACGTTGATGCTACTTGTGAGCCGATCGCTATATGCTTGCTCAGCGATGCGGATAGATGAGGAAAGGCATCGCACACAACTGTGCGAAAAAAGCAGTGCATTGCTCTTGTGCATTGCAAAAATTATCCCACAGAAAACTTACGAGCAATCATGCCCGGATCATGCCTGCGCAGCGAAACCGTTCGCTCCCCAAATCCCCAAGACTTGAGTTAAAGCCAAGTTCCAGATTACCAGAGTGCAAAGGAGCCTAAACGGGTTATAAGACGAGCTGTTCACTGACAGCCCTGTCCTAAGTGATGTGCAATTTTGCTCAATTTTCTTACACAAAAAGACTTACTTATTCTTATCGCCCATTCCCTCATGTGCTCCCTCAAAAACGCTAGGAATACTTACGAGCAATCCTGATGACGGCTTCCATGTGGAGGCGGATCATGCCTGCCCAGCGGAACCGCTCGCTTCCCAAATCTGAAGAAACACGTCTTCAGCTCGTCAGATTTAACATGACCTACCGATGTCGGCGATAAGTCCCCACACGGCGCTCAAGAACATGGGTTTGTGACCGTCGTGCTCCGTCTCCACGTGCAACACCCGCATAGGGAGGAACCTCGGCCTTGCCGCCATAAGAGCCGCCTCTGTGCAGAAGACGTCCCTCGCCGAGAAGGGTTCACTGAGGAAGGAGGGAAGGGTACTGTCACAAAAGAATTGCTTCTTACTTGCAGTGGTAGCAGATGGAGGCGGCCAGCGCGTTGCTCGTCCCGCCCGGAATGTGGAGGATGGGCATCTTGAGCGCTCTGTGACGGTCCGTTCGTGTCAAGAACCCGGTGATCACCTCATTGATCAGTCCGTCACCGCTGACCACCACCATGCCGTCGTACTCGTCGAGGTCGAGTCCCGCCACTAGGGCCGTGCCATGGCCGATCCTTTCTGAAGTGGATGACAAGGAGATAAGTCTTTTCAAGGGATCACAAACCTGTGAAGACGACGTCGTAGTCCACGTCGGACTTCTCGAAGATGGGCACGACGTGGGTGTTCCACAATTGCAGAGCCTTTTTCTGCCCACTGTAGGGGTTGATCAGCACAAGGAGCTTGTTGCCTGAGGTGTTTCGTGGTCGGTGCGCTGGAAATAAGGACGTAACCAGGTGGAACAGGTGATATTTATTTTATTTTGTGTTCCTCTAGTGATACCGATCGGCCAAAGGAGTTTATACTAACTAGGGAACACTCCCAAGTGACCTCGCCAGATCGAGGCAAAAGGGGGTGGATGTTATGTAATTTGGAGTGTTCCCTTGTAAGGTGGCATGCTTTCATATCGACGTGGAAACCGTGTCCAAGTTCAAGTCATATGAATCAAATCGCTTTAACCAAGTCAGTTGAATAGAAATTGTGGCTTTTGAATACTGTATTCACACGTCATTGGCCACATCGCTAATTCAAGGATATTTTTACGGTTTACAGTGGACGACATTTATTGCCACCGCCGCCATCGCTCCCTAGCACTTGTGTGCTCATGCCCTAATCTCCACCGCCGCTCGGTAAACACGATCATGTCGGCTAATCAGCTGTCCCCTGGCAAATACACCTACGAGCTCTTTTCCTGCCGCTGCGCCGCTCCAGCTCCCTTCGGAAGAGAGTACTTCTCTCTGGGTTCTCCAGCTCCAATCGCATCGTCCGCTCCGTCCGCTTGCCTCGCTCGAGCACGAAGGCGCGGATCACCAAAGCGTTGGCTGAAAATGAACGATATAGGAATCTGTTCAGATAGGAGTTGCACTTGTTAGAACCAGGAAAGACCCTTGAGGTGTTGTGAAGATTTGGAAATCTGGCTCTGTTAGCGAATGGGTCACTGATGGGTATAAGAAGTCACTGATGGAACGGAGTACAAGTAAATAGCGGGTGATAAAGAGTGGTGATGACGGATAACGTGTACATCTGACGTCTGGCGAGCAAATATACATATGAAGAGGCATACTTGCTCCACTCATAGTACCCTCATTTCACCAATGAAACTGCTCGCCCTGCTCGTCCTTGTCGCCATTATCTTTGCGGTCGCTCCGGCATCTATCGCACAAGCCGGAGAGCGCGGAATCCGCATTCGCCGAACGTATGCTGTAGTCATAGTTCTTGTTAAAAATCTTGTTTTTTCAGTGTGCCTTTGATTCCGTTTCTTTTGGCCCTCCACGTTCCGCCTCCCGACTTCCAAAAATCAAGGCCTGCTTTTGACTTCTTACTTCAAAATTTGGAAGTAAAAAGTCGACTTTCCGCACATCCCTGGTATGCTGGGAGGATGGAGCACGGCCTCCTCTCCAACGCAATGCGAGGGGGAACCCAGTCAGGAGGCAACCTATCACAACTCCGGGAACACGTTGATTGTCAACGGATTGGGGTTGTGGGAGTTCGGACACCGGCTCCGAAGAAGAAAGAACCACCCCTCTCCCAAAGAGGAGGAACCCAGACGATGTCAGGAGGCAACCTCACCGGAGGTAATCTCTCCGCTGGCACCATCAATGGGGGGTGTCCAACACGTACAGACGTACGTACGACTACGAGCACCGGCTCAGAAGGAGACATCAACGCCGCAGACAGCGGCTCCGTACTCTCATGCGGAAGGAAGAATCCGAGGAGTTCTCCTCGGAGGAATCCGAGGAACAGTCGGAGGAGCAACCAGATGAAGAATATGGCTACTATTGAAATTATATGTTTGTTCACTTGTTATGTTTCCTATATTTTAGAATAAAACATTATAACATTGATTAGAACTACAGAAATAAAAAACCTACTCGAGAAATCAGAGACCTCTGAATTCCATCAGTGACCTATTCGCTAATAGAACCCATATTTGTGCTAAAAATAGTCGTTGTTTATAGGATCAAAATATGTTCAATTTTCAAAGAAAAAAGTGTAAAGTTCTGTTGATTGCACAGCTATGGGACGAATGCCTCACTTCTCCTAGCCTTTGAAGGAAGCTCCTGGATACATAGAATTCATTACTATTTAATTAATGGACTAGTAATATCCATTCATTCCTAGTTCTTCTTGGCGTTCCCTCGGCTCACCACTCTCCCCTCCTTATAAGGAGAAAAAAGAAGCAAAAATCAAAATCAGGTTTTACTTTTGTTTTAAATGTCGTTGCTATTGGGTTACGCCAAAAGGCTACGCATAAAAATTAAGGAGTGCCTTGAATCTTCAACGATGACCAATTCCTGCCTCCTTTTTGGGCTAAAGGACACATGGATAAGACCGTCAGAAGTCACTAATTCTCATATCTGAGCAATACTAGATATAATATAATCTAGAGCAATTAACATGCATAAAATAGGACAGTTCTTAGCCCCCGAGTGTCATCTCATTTCTCATCTAATAACCCTTCTGTTAGGGCCCGAGAAGCCCTTGTCCAGTCCCTTCCCTAATCCAAAGGCAAACTCACGGTTGAGGGGGTCGCTGGCGACGTGGACGATGTCCTTATAGGCGAACGCGGCCACGGAGCCGAACTGGATCTCGTTGACGTGCAGATGGCAGACGAGCTTCTGCCGGATCTTGGCCTCCGTCTCCACATGGAGCACCTCGGCGATCACCCGTTTCGCGTCGAAGCTGTCCACGTTGGCGTTCATGTCGCCCCGCGGGCAATCGATGTCCATCGCGTGGCTGCAAATCCCCAGGAACTCATTAGTTCCGCGCAGCCGAGTATCACGCGAGGTCGCCGCCTTCGAGGTGCGCCGCCGCCAGCGCTAATCTGGGCCGAGGTTTGTTGTTCAGGTGGTCAGGCCCCTATGCGGACATAATTTCCAATAATATCGCCAAATTTTCAAAGTTCAGAGCTGGGAAGTGGCAAGTCCCTCATTTTCCGTGACCACGGAACTTAACTGCTTATGATGCTTGAAGCAAAGAGGTTTTTCGGCAATTTTTGAGTAAAGGCGGCAATTAGTAGTATCCCTACTTTAGCAACCAGTGTACTCTAAATACACTTGATACTTATGGTCTAGCCTTCCTATAAAAAGCAAGCGACTCTAGCCTCTAGGACCTTTCAAACTGTCCCATTGAGATCCGGCCAGAATTAGGCGTAGAAATAGAGCCAAAATGTTTTCCGCGCCTTAAATGTTTCCACTTGGAGGAATGGGGAGAGGGTCACTTTCGATTTGATGAAAAACCATTCATCAGGAACATGAGCAAAAATAAGTTTTCTCAGGACAAGGAAGACTACAACCGAGAAAAAAAGAGCCAGGAAATAGTCAGTGACAGTATAAGGCTCGTTATCGGCTTCCTAAAAGATATTGTAGTAGAATTTTAGTAGTTTATGTAGAAGCATCGCTAGTATCGCGAGAAGTTCACAAGACTGAACGGACATGGAGCTTCTGAAGCGTGTGATCGAGAAGTAAAGCTAAAACGACGGGCACGAAAAGCGACGGAACGGCTTAGGAAACCACCCAAATGGAAGGGGAAGGCGAGCGGGAGAGGGGCGAACCGGTTTGCGGAAAGCTTCGATTGATAATAGAGCCACCGGGGGGACAAACAAGGTAGCACGTGACGTGTTTTGCACGGTCGTAAATATGAAGGAGCAGTGCGAGAGGGGGAAAGAAGTGGGAGTTTGTACTTGGAAGGAAAGAGGTCCTTCTCCTGGTCACTTAAGATCTGAAGGAAGGCGGAAGCAAAAATGACTGATTTTTCAAGATCAAAGCGGTCAGATTTTGTTCTTCCACTCTGCGTCCAGTAGTGATATTCCACCCCCATTTTGAGCATTTGCCTTTATCTCCCAGGCCAAGCCCTCGGGTTTCAAAAAGAGGGAAAACATAAAACTAAACCAAGCAAGAGAGCATTCTGAAAGTAATACAATTCTCGCCAAAACTACGCCACTCTCCGATGTCCAAGGCGCTTTGTGTCTTCTTCGAACCCGCGAGCCACACGCTCTTCCCGATCGCACGAATCGATAACGGCTTCCTCGACCTTTCCACAAAGGCGCGAACAACAGGTCAACAAACAACGCTCCCTTCGCTGCTTCCTCGTTTGCAAACAGCGGCACGCAGCATCCTGGCACTCCGACGCGCAACGCGATAAACAGATAAACAAAAAGAAGATAGCGCGGCCGATCGGACGAATTTCGATGGAAAGGCGAGCGATCGACACCGACGGTCGCGCCGCCGCTTGTGGACGACAAAGGAGCGACCTTAACATCCGAGAGTGCCAAGGCCGACGCCAAGTTTTGGTGACTTACATCATACGTTGTGCGCTATACCTTATCTGAGAGATGTGCTTCGAAGGGGACTTGACTGTGTTTAAAAATGTTCCAGAGGAACAAAAGTGTCCTTGTTTTGTTTTATCAGAGCTAAGACTAGCAGTATCGAAATTTCAAAACATTGGCATAATCCATCAGTAGGTATTCCAGAACGATCTTTGGTGAAACCCTCATGTGGACGGGGAAAGTAATTTTCTCTGGAAATCGCCCACGGCTTTCTAGAAATGGAGTTACAAGCAATGTGTGGTTTTTTGTGGTGTTTTTCCAAACCTTTGGAGGTGTTCACATTCGATATCACTAAAACCGCTTTCTACGAATTTTTTACCTTAAAGGGTCGTCCCTGCACTTAATGTAATCCAATTTGGGTTCAGATGTCCATTAATTGTATCAGAAGCTTGGTCTCACTCATTTAAATCCATAGAACCGTAGATACTATATATTGATATCAACGATTGTGATCTCAGTCCAAGGAAGTCGAGGGTCCAAAGGCCACCTGGAAACGCCGCTATCTCGGGTCACAGATGGCGAAGACGTTCGGTCGATCGATGATCACGCGACGTCAGACTAACACGCGAGGAAGATGCACACAAGTAGAATCCAGTAGCGGTGGACTTGTCCGGGGTTGCCTTACGTCCTGATAGCGGAAAGGAGTGCTCGAAGGGACGGTCCTTATCTCCGCTTTTTCTACGCATGGTTAGCATAATGAAGCAGTGGTTAACCAGATGGGTGTTCTATGGCCTGTGGTGACACGTTGCTGACAGAGCGACGATACAGCCTGTAGAAGAAGCATACATAGAAGGATACCTATTTACGGATACATTGGAAAATGGCAAATTTCAGAACAGACGACGAGAGCTTCAAGGCACAAGAACGCTAATGTATGTTGGTAACTCCTTATACAAATTTGAGAGACCCATGTCAGTCGTAGAAAGTGTGTCACACGCTTCGCCCCTTCGCTAACCCCTTCGACATACACCTCCTGGGAAATATGACCCCTTCATGAGCAAACTATGACTAACTCCACGCAACGAAACGTCGCCAAAAAGAGATTACGCTTTATAGTCAGCGGCACGTGGGGTTTGAGGGTTTTCCTTCGGCACCGAGCTCCGTTTATTGGGTAACTCTCAAAAATCTACTGTCGGGGGTTCTCTCTTCTGGACATCGGACTCCCAATCATCATGCGGCCCTAATCGCTAGCTGAGTGTTCCTACGTCTTCCTGACCACAGCACACCGTACTTCCTTTTATCCGAGTCTCCATAACCGACAACATCTTCCATTCACCCTGTATTTGCCATTCGATTGCTCCTCCTCTCCCAAGCATCAATAACGAGGCTCGATTCTGACGGGAAACCCTCTGCTCGGCTTCAGCACCAACTCAGGAAGTCCGCGGTTCTCCAGCTCGCTGAGGGTCGACACTATCCTGTACTTCCGGAACAGCTTCGCCAGGATGATCTTCTGCTCGGTCATGGCGAACTTCTGACCTATGCAGTTGCGGGGCCCGGCCGAGAAGGGGAGGAAGCTGTAGGGACTCCGTTTCCCCACCTTGTCCAGCGTGAAGTTGTCAGGGTCGAAGCTGTCCGGGTTGGGGAAGAACTGAAGTGGAGCGGTTTCTCTATCCTAAAAGAGGATCTTACTCGAGGGTCTCTCTGGGTGGCGAAGGGCGCGATCATGACGGTGAGTCCCTCGGGAATCGTGTAATCCCCGATCTGCGTCTCCTCTGAGATGTACCTGCCCATGAGGGGTACGGTAGGCAAGATGCGGATCGTCTCCTTCATGCACTGTTCCAAGAAGTTCATTCGTTTCAGGTCTTCCGGCGTCACGTCTCGCTCTTCTCCTTCTGGAAAGAACACAGTCAACACAGCCACAGATAGCCCTTGACTCACGGAAGATACTGTCCAACTCCTCGAAGATCCTATCCTGGTGGTGGAGATAGTTCCCCATGGTGGCCACGAAGAAGCCCATGGTGCTGGAGACAGTCTCGTGGCCCTCGAACATGAAGGTGTCCACCTCCTCGCGGATGTCCTTGTCGGTCAACTGGCTCTCCTCCTGCTTCTCCAGGAGCAGGTCCAGGAAGGCTAGCTTCTTCTTCTCCACGCACTCAAAGTCGTACTCCGCGAGCTCACGCTCCTCCTGTAGCTGCTTCTTCCGTTCGGCGATGACCTGAAGTAGGGTAATCAGGTTGATCGCGCCGAGACCAAAGAACGGTATTGTTTGGGAGGACAAAGCAAGAGCTTAAAGCCCAACTTCTTTAACCAACATGTCCACCTCCTTGCGGGTGTCCTTGTGTATGGGAAGAACCTTCTTAGAACCTACCCTGGTGGTCATCCCCTCGACGACGGCGACACAGCGGTCGAACTCGTAGCCCATGCCGCAGCCGTACCACACGGGCTTCAGCCAGAGCCAGGGGAAGCGCATCTGGTGCCAAATGAGTTCAGTGAGGCGCCGCACGGCCGCCACGTACTGCTCGTTCTCGCCCACTTGCGCGTTCATCGACACTCCCATCGCGGTTTCTGGAAGTAGATGCATAGAGGAACAGCGTGAACCGCTTATATGGTATGAGCTAGGTATGGGCTTTCAAATCCACAAAAATTAAACCTCTTCGCTTACCTGAGATCACGTCGAGCGCACAGAGCTTTATGTATGGGAAGATGTCGAACTCACGGCCATCCTCATGAGTCACCAACGTGTCCAAGAACACCTAAATTTACAGATAAAAAAAAGCATGCCTCTACCCATAACTCACATCTGCTTGGCGGTTGAAGATCGGAATGAAGTTGGCCAGGACGGTGAAGTGGAATGTGGGCGTAAGAAGCTTCCTTCTCTGGAACCACTTCTGTCCTGTGCTGAAGAAAAGTACGCTTAGAGCGGGAAAAACATGAAAAATTATGGAAATACAACAGAATAGTTAATTAGATCGATACCCACCTCAGAAGAAGCCCTTCTCCCAACCACTTCTCGATGAATCCGTACTCAGGCGGCTTCGAGATAAGCGTTTGGCTTTCGAGAATCGTCTTAAACAGGAAACTCAAGGCTACGTGAGAAGGTCAGCCCACCTTGATAGTCTCGGCCTTGGTGGCGATGATGATGGGCACGGGGCCGATCCAGATCTTGAGGAGTCCTCCGTTATCAGGACTCTCCGCAAAGACTCGGAAGTAGTACTCCATCTGGTAGGTGAACTCTGGAAGGAGCTGGCTCAGAAGGAAACTTCCCAAGTAGGTGTGACACTCCCTCGATGGCTAGAAGCCGCCATTCCCAAGGTTGGGAATTCAAGGAATTACCACACTAAGCCGGGGTCCCACCTACTTAGACTGTTTGGCGAAAAGTTGAGCGCCGATCCTACGATGGGATAGGAAGGAGGCCCTGGGATCTGGTCGATGAGTTTGACTACTCTGCGACGTCTCCTGATGGCCTGGATGATGGCGCGGCCGTAGAAGACCAAGACTCCCAGAACGAAGAGGACTACGTAGACGAAGATGTGCATTTCGAGGAATCTGAAGGAGGTTTATATCACGAGTATGTAGATGGTAGAAGAAGCAAAGGTAATGCACACAAATTCCACTGGACGCTGGGTCGACGTAGAAGATACCAAAGAAAGGAAACCAGAATAAAACGAAACCCGAATCACGAAAATTGAGCCTATGAAAAAGCTCCTCTCTGAAGCTTGTTGCTTTGAGAATAACGCCTTATATGCTGAGAAGGAGCGCCTAAAATAGCCATCCTAATAACCGTCTTGGTCCTCTTAAGGACCTATGTAGATCAATACAGTAATCAATACGAACACGAAGATCCCACTCTACACAGCTCTTCACGCCTCAAGACACCAGCGACCAGGCTTGCTAATTGCATCTCAGCGACCTTCTTTTGTTTTTTGGCTGCGTTCACCGCGACCGCGGCTCCTCAGAAACGCGCCGCCGCCCCCTCAAACAAAGTACGGAAAAGTTGCTGCAAGAGTGTGCGAAACCAGTCGTGATTACAGCGAAATTCGCTGCAGGCGCTGAGATTCAACTAAAAAGTCTGCGGCAAAGAAGATGTGCTTGTAAGCCGATGGAACGACGCCTTCTATGAAGGGCCATATTGACACGTTGTAGGAACCGGGACCGCGTCCTCCTAGTGGAAATGAGACAAAAGCAAACCGGGTTTCATAGTACCCTGTTTTCCCTGGAAGAACAATAGGAATTGATTTACTGTCTTAACGTGCTGATGAGGTTAGTCACCTGGTCCTACTACAACGAGGGCCGGTCCAAACATGACTTCAAAGTATGGCGTTCGTTCTCACATAAAATCGGCGACAGAACTAACTTCCATTTGCACATAGTTTCTTCATGTCCGAGTTCAAATTCTTGGAGAAACAAACATAAAGTACTTTTTTTTAATTTGAAGGCTCTTCTTTAAGTTCACAACAAAATAGAAAATGTTTTACTCAATATAGCCGAATATGTATGTAGCAACACTTTGCCACACATGAAACTGCACCTGGCTCGCTGTTCAAGTTGTGTGATTCTGCAAGGTCACCCGCCTTCGTCCACTCCCCAGATACTTGGAGCGAAACGCTGACGTGCAAAACCGGACCCATGGGAGAAACGTGCACACAGGGAAGTGAAAGTTCGTTACTTTATCCCTACTTCTTTGCGTGACTAAACTGAACAAAAGAGCTAAGGAACTGAAATATGTGAGCAGCTTCAGAAATTGAATAGAACACAGTTGGGTCGGTGCTGAGCGGTTATTTCTGCTTTTGTGACATGTCGGGTTTTTCTCGTAAAGGGTTCCGCGACTAGCACCTAAAGAATGGAGAAGACGAAGAGCATATGACGTTGTGGAATCATGCCACTCAAGGGGCAAAGGTCGAGGGAGAAATAAGAACCTCTTTCTTCTGAAAAGCGAGTTTACCGCAACTAGGAGGACTTTTGGGATCCATTTCCCTTTATCATCTGCGTATTTCAGATGATCTTAAGGCTCGGCCACGATTCGTTCGCTTCTGCATCCGCGTCCGCATTTTTGTTCGCTTAGGTGGCCACGATTGTTCGCTTCCGTATCAGCTTCCGCATTCGCTTCCGCTGACTCCGAACAACAAAAAATGCCGATACTTTTCGGCGTTTTTTACTGCTTTCTACCGCTGATCTTCTGTATATCGCATGCGTTTGCGGTTTTTTACCTTCGCGTAGGGTTTTCGACTAGCTTAAGCATACGGTACTACACTTGACCAAATTTGTAAAAATTTTGTAGTTTGTTCTTTTTTCACTGAATTGATATTTGTGAGGGTGGCCACGATTGCATAGGCGGACGCGGATGCAGATGCGGAAGCAGATACGGATGCGGATGCGGAAGCGAACGAACCGTGGCCGAGCCTTAACACTGCCCAAATATTTTGTAGAAGTTTTTAAGATTTATTGAAGGAAACATGTTTATTTGAGCCGAACAATATGAATTCCATTATCTAGAGACCGAACATAATCGTACAAGCGAGGACCAATCCTTTCTTCGGAGAAATTCTCGATTTCCGGTATCCTGCAGTTCTCCGGAAGCATCAAGAACCGCGAGTAGTTTGAGCGAATGGCGTTTTCTAGGTCGGTAGCAGTTTCTTCGTACATTTCGTTGAACTGGATCGTGAAGTCTCTGTGTGCCAGAAGCAGTGCAAGATGTCGGCAGTTGGCAACCCACTGGTCCTTCAGAGATTTGAGCGTGTTGCAAAACTCATAAATAAGCAGTATGCTTTGAAATTCGGCTGGGAAATGGCGGAACAATAAGAAGCTAACGTTGAAGTTCTTCTGTTTTGCTTCGCGGTATAGTTCCAGGTTCTCCTCTATAGTAACAGCCACCTGGTTTTCCATACAATCAGCTAAAAATCGAGTTACTCGATCACCACGGTCGTAAGCTTGGGTCTTTTGCTGATCGTTGAGCCGACGCCAAGCCAGATCCATCCCCCTGACGTTTCCGTGCCCAATGTAGCACAAGAAAACATCTACGGGATCCATAACTTTCTCAGCTCTTTCTAAAGTCCGTTGAATGTTGATGTAAAAACGCTCATTGTCAGTGAACACAAAGCACTCATCGGGGATAACCGGGAGCGGGGAAAAGTGGTTATGAAAGCTGAGGATCTGTGCGTATTTTAGGCAGTTGGTCAAAACAGCTTTGGGAAGGGAATTCTTGTCGATGTACAGCTTTTCTTTTATGATTTTCTTGGTGGTGATCTTGAAGAGAGACTTCATGGCTGTAAAAGACATGACGTGATCTCATGTTGATTGCCTTATATGTACATCTGTAAAAAAGTAAGCGATGCTAAAAATAATGCATAGCATAGCAGTTCCATTTTTTCACGTGACCGCACTGCTTTACTTCCCTTGCCTGGTGACAAAAACGCGTCGACGCATTCCACTTGTAAGTCGCATTACTTTGGGTGCAAAACGACCAGGCACCTATTGCTTTAGCTCTGTTGCCGCTCTTTAATAAAAGCGACACAAGCAAATCGTTCTTCTGCTCAAGTGGCTCAGCCAACGTCTCACTTTACAAAAAACATCTCTGGCCTTACGCAAGAGCCCTGAATCCAGTACTGGTGCTCAGGTATCTTATACAGGTTTAAAAGAATTATTGAAGACAACAGATTTATTCGACCTCGGCAATATTAATGTCACTATTTAGAGCAGAAACATCATAGGACATGTGGGGACCGATCCTTTGTGTGGAGAAATCCTCGATTTCGGGAATCATGCAGTTCTCCGGTAGCCACAGGAACTCCGAGTAGTTTGAGCGAATGACGTGTTCTAGGTAGGTTGCAGTTTGTTCATCTATTTCGTTGAAATTGATCGTGAAGTTTCTGCGTTCCAGGAGCCGTGCAAGATGTCGGCAGTTGGCAACCCACTGGTCGTTCAGAGATGTGAGTGCGTTGCAAAACTCACGAATGAGCACAATGCTTTGAAATTCGAGGGGTAAATGGCTGAATAGTAAGAAACTAAGGTCGAAGCTCTTCATTTTTGCTTCGTGGTATAGCTCATGGAGCTCGTCTATAGTAACATCCACTTCGTGTTCCTCGCTGCAGTCAGCTAGAAGTCGAGTTATTCGATCACCACGGTTGTAAGCCTGGGCCTTTTGTTGATTGTTGAGCCGGTTCCAAGCTGATTCTATCCCTAGGACGTTGGCGAGTCGAACATTGTACAAGAAAATGTCTACGGGGTCCATGACTTGCTCTGCTCTTTCTAAGGTCATCGGAATGTTGATGCGATAGTACTCATCAAAAACGAAGCACTCATCAGGGATCACAGGAAACCTTGTAAAATGTTCTTGCATGCTGAGGATCTGCGCGCATTTCCGGTAATTGATCCAAAGAGATTTGTGGAGGGAGTCGGTGTTGATGGACAGCATCTCCATTTTCTTGGTGGCGATCTTGAAGAGAGACTTCATGGTTACTCAATTAGGTGGACTATCTTGCGGTATGAAGTGATGTCATACCGATTGCCTTATATTTACACGTGTAAAACAATAAGTGATGCTCAAAACCATGCATAGCATAGCAGTTCTATTAGTTTTACATGACGGCATTGCTTTAGATTTGCTTTCTGAGGACCAAGACGGGTCGCACTGTTAGCTCTGATGCTCGTGCTTCAACGATGACACTGTTATACGCTTTACGTTCATTAGAAAGCGATCGCTAAAAAGCAGGGGCTCAAATGCTCAAATAAGTTAGCTCCCCTTGATCTCATCAATAAATCCTTGTAATGGCTTTCCTCTATCAGCATTTGTGTCCGTTTTTCAGGGAAAACAGCAGAGCTAAAGCAACGCCATGATTGACGCCATAAACTGGTTTTGGCATTGCTTACTTTTTGCATATGCTTCTGCATAATCTGCCACTTCTACTCTAGGGAAAAGCCATGGATATTGCATGGGTGCTCAGCGAGAAATGGTGTCATCAATCTGTCAGACCCGAAAGATGGAAATATCATCGCACCAACGAAAGCCGCCGACCGCGATGACCCCACCGCCGAGCAACCGTCGGGGCACAGCGGCACGAGAGAGCGCAGACGACGAGAGAAATTAGCAAGCGTTGTGGGAAGAAATGCGCAAGAGTCAAGCCAAGTCGAACGCGAGTCGAGTGCCAACCCTAGTGTCCAATCAGAAAGGAAGAAGAAACAGCATTGTTGTTCCGATCAAGTTACGTTTGCATGTTTCTTTAAAGCTCAACTATTTATTTTCAATTTACTTAAGAGGCCCATCCACCAAAATTCTACGTACAATATAACTCCCAAGAAAGCAGAGTCGCGGTTTACGCTCAGTTATGCATTTCTGTCCATCTTCATCTATTCCATGCCACGAAGGAGTTTGCCAATGGTCGCTTCACCCATGACTCGTCCGCTGGTGACGCCATCTCCGTCAGCCTAAGTGGATATTTAGAGAAATTTATGGACAACAATCCAATAGTACCATGATAACGATGTCCAAGGCAAGAACGTAGATAGTTCCGAAAAGATCTCCGACCATTGTTGATTACAGCGAACTGGGCGCACTGAAGTCTCCCCTCGGCTCGCCACCCTTTAAAGTGAATTTGCGTCCGCGACAGACGTCGAAAAACTAAAATACTTTGGGCGGACAGTCGGAAACAACACGTACAGGGTGAGCTCTCAACTTTTTTAGATCTTCTGAAACTGGATTTTGGAAAGGTTACCGAACTGTGCGTGACGATGAGCACATTTTTGGTCAGGATTGAGAAACCGCGCACAAAATTTTTCTATCGAGATGTTATTTGGTAAACAGAAACTGTCGCTCTAGCGCGACTCAATATTGACTGTCACCGAAACGAAGTGCGCCGAAACTAAGACCGTGAAGCCCGCTGTTACAAAACGAGCGACGTGAACCGCTGCAACAACCTGAAGTCCCGCGTGGCCATCAGACTTGTCGAGCCGTTGTTAGCTGGCCCCACGCCTCAGAAACCAAAGACCTGCTGCTTTCGAAAACGATGGGTAGAAAAGTGCATTAAACTAATACAAATAAGATGTAAGTCTTTATAGCTTACACAAGAAAGCCTTTATCAAACTGTACATTAC
Organism: Steinernema khuongi; assembly: GCA_016648015.1. Taxonomy (NCBI): domain Eukaryota; kingdom Metazoa; phylum Nematoda; class Chromadorea; order Rhabditida; family Steinernematidae; genus Steinernema; species Steinernema khuongi. Next base: position 10,345 of record JADLIF010001734.1, on the reverse strand, counting down.
AGTACGGCTGTATATTACTGTACATCACTCTACGGCTGGACACTGACTCTTATTGGCGCCACAGTCTTCCTTCTGCAGAAGAAGTCATCCCTCAGTGACCTGAACCCAAGATATCTTATTTATACCTCATCTGCGCCTACCTGATCATCACAAGATACATTACTGGTGGTAGCCCCAACATCGTCACAATATGAAGAAGGAAAACCAGGAATCCATCCCTTCCTTCATGAGGCGGCTCGCCAAAGGAGAACATTATGGTCACGGAAGTGTCCAAGATGAAGCGGATCACCGCGTAGAGTAGGATGTTCTTGTCCTTCACTGCGTTCTGTTGTAGGACACTCCGGCACTTGACACGAAGTAAGTAGGCGAAAATGACGAGGTAAATCGAGAAAGAGAAGATTTGACAAAGAATCATTGCGTAGCCGCCGATAGTTTGTAGGGTCTTTGTGTACGGTTTTGAGTAGTCGTAGGCCGGAAGTAGGATTCCAGGGGCGATCTTCTGGCCGTAGTACGGTGTGAATAGAAAAGCGTAATTGGTTATTCCGACCAACCATATGAGGGCAAGAGTCTAAAGGGGAAATGAACTGTGATAAGGCAGATAAGTGAGGGCTTTTGGGAGAATCGGGATGGTGTTACAAAAATCCGATTTTCCACTAGTGGCACGGACATCAGCGTCGCTTTCTTTGTTATATCGCACAAAAGATAAACTCAGAAGACGAAAACATGAACAATGGTGTCAAACAGGTGTAGCCACCAGGACAAACTCACAATGGGAATAGCTGCTCCGAGCTGAACCCCGCAAATGACTTTCAGCCTGTTCAGAGCGAGCACGAAATTCAAAGCCGCCTCAAGACGCACTCCAGAAGACATGTAGGGTCCGACAATTGTGCTGACCGGTCGAAGCTCACTGTCAGTAACCTGCTGGAGACCTGAGATGAATCCCCCTGGAGCCATGAGACATTGTGCCACGGCGATATGAATCATTATGCGGAAACACTCAAGCTGACGATATCTCTTCTTAGAAATAAATATCTAAAACCTAGAAGCTTCAGCTACGTAAACACTTGGAAACCTACGGAGAGGATGTAGATGTAAACAGCTGTGAAGACTGTACATAGAACCATGTACACAATGCCGCATTTGGCGTCGAATGAGGTCGCCATGTGCGCATAAGAAGTCGCCAAGCCGCACTCGGAAGGAACTGGCGAGGGAGTGGAATTGAATAGCTTCGCTAATCCGTATATTTCGTGACACGAATGTGCACACACTGGGAAATTGGTACATTCTGCTCGACTATTAAGCAAGTACAAACTCACATTTATAAGACTAGAACGGTGTTTTAAAATTGCAACTGAAACTTATGCAACTTATTTCGTGTTTAGGATTCGTGTTCAGCGGTGGGATTGTAAGGCGCAATTCCGCAAGCCTATTACGGAAAGGAACAAACAATGAGAACTTCCGCTATCAAAGACGCAAAGGACTATGACATACATATGCTCAGAGTGAACTATTTCGGAGAAAAATAAAGCCCTTTGAGATGAATCAAGAATGAAGTGCTCACTCTTCTTTATCCTTATTTTGAGCTGAACCTCTATAACTCTGACGACTATAGTGTTCTAATGCCCACTTGAAAATCGTCAAAGACGTGCAAATGCCTCCAAGTATTTCTCAAAGACCGGGGTTCTCTTTCTGCCTGTCTGTTCTTTTTCTCAGAGGTCACGCAACGAAAAGTATTCTATAGAACGTACCCGCCTTAATGTTTCAGATTGTGGTGCACCCAGTACCTGCATGCTCCTGGAATAGTTCTGGGAATGTTTTAACTGAATCACGCTCTCACACTCCGACATCCTCAGAACGATCGGCTCAATCTCCGAATATGTAGAACGCACGCAAGCGTCCAAGGATCAAGACTGCAGTCCCACGCTCTCACGGTTCGTCGGATGCGTAAAGGAATTATTATTCTTACAACACAGCGTTAACTTCTTTTATGACTTACTTTTGTGACTTGCAAAGCATCAAACGTCTTTTGACCGTCACTTAGCAACACCTCTGCAGTTACATCCTTAACCTTTCATGTCCTAAGTGCAGCTCTATTAGGTGTACATACTTTTGCAGCATGTGCTGCTGCTCTATAATTTCACTCCGGTACTTTCCTCTTTTTTGCCAAAAATATGTTATATTGCATACCCTGATCCCTATTATCCAATTATAGTTGTAACCTATTTATGTTGACGTTACCTGTCGGTTGTAAATATGCTATCGTATCAATCTTATTCCTTTCGTACATTCTATCCCCATCGAGTGTTGTTCGTTGTTTGTACATTGAGTGTATACTGTAAAACTAAAAGAAAAGATTCGTTTGCTTGAGTAAAACGGTCCTTGTGTGGGGCTTTAAATTGTGCCCTCTCCGAAGTAGTCAGCTAAATAGCTCCGTGGAGAGACCGTACTTGTCTCAAAGTTGAATCGGGCTTTCCTCTCGTCGGAGTTGTAGATTCAGTCTTTCTGTGGATTGTTGAGTTGGTTACAGAAGGGAAATAAGCTCCAAAAATCGCTTGGATTCCATATAAACGACTGCTCAGTATCACAAAAGTTCTCTGTTTGTTCCGGACTCCGGGCACATTCGACTGTGTTCCCAGTCCTGGAAACCAATTTTGACAAATCCCTATTCATCTTTAGAGGATTACCCAAAGGACGTCTCACTTATAACACTTATGAATGCACCGTAGACTGATCGCCCAATGACCAGCATCAAACTTAGTAGCAGGGCATTGTGCTTATTGCTCTTTGACGGACTATAAAGGCACTTGCGAAACCGATTCCGTCTTTGCCTTTTGTCCGTTTCTTGGGTACGTGTCCTCTCGAGACGTTCATGCATCGCCGACATCCGATCAAGGACTACAAACAGCATTTTCTGCGAACTTCCGCGGGAATACTCCCAAGAGACACAAAGCCTGCGGTCCAAAAGTGTGGTTTTGTCGGATACGTTGAATTTCCGCTCTACCAATAGGAGGCTTGTGAGCTTTAGGTTGTTCTCGAGAATACCCTTGTGCTGTAATCATTCGAAACTTTTCTTATAATTGAGAGTGATTATGTCCACACGCGTGAAAGTATGCATGCCCGCACGGCGTTGTACCCATAGATCTGGACTACACCCATAGAGTTGAACTATAAACGGCAAATAGTGTGTCGCTGGTTTCAGATAGTCATGGATTCTCTACGACTGCTTCAGATCTCCGCCGGCAGCGTATACATCCTCCTTCCTCTACTTCTTCTCCCCATCTACATTCGATTTATATATGTTAGTTTCAATGGTGATCAAGTTGTTCGGATAACTGAAATGCGTTTCCTCAACATTACAGTACAATGCAATGTCTAGGGACCTATAGTTCATATAAAAAAGTACTAGGCTATCCACAAGAGTTCGAACAATTTCCTTGAGAGAGTCGTTCATCCTTTTTCCACATCCTAGATGCTTTAGCTAAGCCGGAAATGAGCTGTTTACACTTATGCATTACTCAACTGTTTTGCCGTGTCAATCATTTTACTCTTTTTGTCTTACACAGCTCCAAAGAGTCTTCTAGACGAATAGACTGCTACTTTGAGCGCCATTTTCGCTAAAGAACTACAGTACGACCTAGATGATTTTCAGATCTTCATCTCCAACATCAAGTATCGCTCCCTGGAATGCTACCGCATCATGATTCAGATGGGTATTGTTCAATGCGCCACTCTGGCCCCTGGTTTTATAATGTTCGGCGTGGTCATCGTTATGCAGGACGATCCCTACCGCATCGCCTCTACCTTACTTGTATTGTATCCGGCTGGATTACGCACTGAAGCAGTACTCAGTCTTGCCTTGGCTATGAACCGGCTCAAGATCATTTGCGCTTTAAGCTATCCAAGCCACTTACATACGGTAAGTAGTCATTATTTCGATGAAACAACCCAAAAACAATTCACGCCAAAACTTTTGTACATCCCAAACTCCCATCAGTCTTGCTCCACCCTATTTTCACCTGACAGAACCGTGAAAAACAACCAAGGAACGGGCAAAACAGTATACCATATTCAGTACTTGAGATGTCTAATAAGCTGATAAGTTTCATGTTTTCCATTAGTACGTATAAATTCGCCTATTTAATTACAACAACATGTTATTTTGATTCATAAATGATTAGGGTAGTGCAACCTTCCCGAGTGATCGCCCACAAGTACAACATGTGAATGTTTTTTTATATGGATTACAATTTTTTACGTTTACGAATGATTTAAATGATTTTACAAACGTTTACAAAAATTTTTACGTTTTAAATTTATGAATGTTTCGTCCCATTCTGAAGTACTTTTAGGCCGTAGTAACCATCGCTTGGCTTGTGGGACTCATCTACATAATCCTACTTCTCACCCCATACTTCCACTACGTCATAAAAGCGCCACATTTCGTCCCAATGTACGAAGTTGAGCGCGGCTTCACCGATTACCTCCAGAAAATTGGCTACTTTGTACAAGCAGGACCCATGGTCGTCACATTCCTCCTTTACCTGATTATCATCGGATACATCGCCTACACTCAATACGTACACAACGGCCGAGTACATAGGCACGAGATCTCCATTTTCATCTACGCCATCACGAAGTTCTTAGTCGAGTTCTCGCTCGTACTCATCTTCAATTTCGGAAGTCTTCCACATACTCCTCCTTATGAGATCACCTTGGCCATTCTGTTGATATTAAGTGCCGTTCTGTTGACTCCAGCGCTCTACGGCGTCCTTTACAAGTGTGAAAACCTTTGAAACTGACATATATCATTGCTTATAGAAATCTGCGCCGAGAGTTCTTCTCGTTCCTCAAAACGAAGGTCCACGTCATCAGCTCGCGGTCTTACTCTCATACCTACTAGAGAGAAGAACTGCGACCATAATGGCCAGAAGAGTGACAGCTACATAGTTTCTTGAAGCAGCTTTCTCATCTGCATAATAACTCTTTGTGATAAATATTGGGTTAAAAGTTCAGCCTTCTGCAATTCAACTCACAGCGGACACTCTGACAATTACAGTCGAACCAAACTACTAAAACATTTTCTTTGGAAACCGGAGAGAGAAGGTTTATGGAGAAGGTCTTCTTCGGTCTTGTTCTCAACTCCTTGGAGTATCATACATCCATGTACTGCAATGTTTTCTGCTCTGTTAGCCATGTCCGTATTTGTTCTTTACAACGCTGGATCATTTTAGAAAACATAGAGCCAATACAGCCGAGGTTGTTTATTGATAAGAATACGTCACTTTATTTGCAACTTCCAAAGGACAAGAGCTGATCGTTGATTTAAATAATGACTTTGGATGATCAGCTTCTACATGCCTTCAGGGCATCCTTGTTCCAGATAAAACTTATTTGCAAGTGCAAACAACAGTGTTTTGGAGTTCTTTCACGGGTAGCAAGTCCTGAAAAGATGCTAAGCGAGATTTATAAAAATGGCAAAATGATTTACCATCCACAGTGAACACCGGCACTTAAAGTTTTTGATTTTTAAAATTTATGTGATATTTCTTTGTGACAGTCAATGATAATTCTTAGATTATTTTAACCGATCTGTGTGTGGTTCTTCCTTGCTCCTTTATCTTCTTTTGACGCTTAAATAAGTGAATCATGCTTAACCTTTGACAGATGCAAAATGTAATCCATTGAAGCGGAAAATCCCTGACTTATCTGAATCAGCGCTACTCTGTGTACAGAACACCTGCGTGGGCACCGCTGCTCAATATCCAAAAATCACTTAACTCTTGGATTCTGCTGGATCTTGGAGCTCTTTATCAGGTTCTAAACAACGCCGAAATGCATTTGAATATCCAAACTCAATCTGAGCACTAATATATAACGCCTGTGCACAACCTAGTTGACGTCACCGCCTAGACATGATTACTTAACTATCAATGCAGACGTAAAGGGCGAAAGAAATAATTTATTGTAGCTTTTAAGTAATATCAGTAATATCAGCCTAAAGCGACCGGAGGGAAACGAAGACGAATCAAGAAGTACAGGTCGTGCCTCTTGTCCATAGGTCGTTCTGTTTCTGAGGTAACATATTCTACAGTAGTCCTCTTCACAGCTGGTACTTTCTCGCTTCTACTCCGAATTCCTGCAATCACGAATGTGATAAACGGATAGGATAAGAGCAGGTTACCTCTCACATTGGAAAGATCGTACCGCCAGTGGAGCGCTTCCGTCGGTGGAAGCAAACAGAGCACACACAGCCAACATACAAAGTTCATTTTCATTCCAGTGGGAGAAGAGTGAATGGTTCGTTAATTAATGTGTTTTCCATCCTCCGCCGAGTGGGCAGAGACTCATCTCCGGAGCGCGACTAGTCATCGCCACGCAGAATGAAAGAGCATCTCCGCCCCAACAATTAAAAAAGCGGTCATCAGCAATGAAACTACAGAAAGGGCTTCTTAATGTGTATAAAAGTGCTAATTTGGAGCAAAAAAAGCTAGCATCCTGTTCAGCTTGCTGTTGTTTATATCCTGGTAAAACTTTTGCACCCTCCGTGCAAGCTGCTATGCCAATTTTATCCTCTATTTTTCTGGATACCTAAGAAGGGAAGTTTCCGGGTGTCCCCCGCCGGTTGGAATAGAACATTGTTGACATGCCTACGTATGCATATATTATCAGGCACTGAGTTTCTACAACACATCAGTTTTCATTGACACGGTTCTAAAACAGTTTTTCAAGGGTTTCACTATCCGACACGGGGACAAATGTGGAAAGCACTTTTTGGTTGTTTACTTTTAGCAAAGCTGTCACTGCAAATTGATGTCTCTAATTAAAATTTCATCTATCATTCTTTTGAATAACTAATAATAGAACCGCGGGAACCGCTCACCTCATATTGGGCTGCAACTTTATGTGTAAGTTAAAACAAAATCGGGCCGGCCCGGCCCGATTTTGCGGGCCGAGTAAAACCCGGCCGGGCCGGCTCGTGTCCCATCACTGTCTAGAGCTAATATGAGCGATGTAGACATAACGGCTCTAAGAATAAGACATCGGCAGCGATGATGCCGATGTCCCAAGTGATTTGAAGATGAAAGCCAAGCTGAGGGTCAGTGCATGTACAGCGACTGTGAGCGCTTTTGTAAATTAGTTGAATTGTTTCAGATGATAAGCGAGAGGGGTGGCTTTGCTTTAAGGACTGCCATTTCCACAATCCCAGCAGATCCGGACGTCCGACTCCTTCTAGAGCGGAAACGTCCACGTTCCTTAAGGAAGTGATAGGAAGTATTGTGGATATGTAAATGTCAGATTGAACAAAATTCAACGTGATCTTTATTACTTGCCACAGATTTCTCATCGGTAACTTCGAAGCACTCTTCTAGCACACACTCAGGTTCAGACAGGTATTGCCACCGCTCATCCAAGTCCAATATGAGCGAATCCGAGTCCGCCTCGGGTCGAAACTTCTTGCCGCTTTACCTTCGAATGCCTTCGAATAGTCCTCAACAAGGCAGTCTTTTGAGTCGTGGTTTCCACGTGCGCTTTTCTGAATACTTAAGCAAAGGATTAGAAACGGCGTTGCTGTATGTATCACTTACAGCTCTTATGAGAGAGGTAAGGGTGCCGAAATCTCCAATGGAAGGGTTTGGCAGCGACACAAGTGAGTAGAAGCAGAGCTAGCAACAGCCACCGTAAGGAGTTCATCTCCATTCACAAAGTGAGGCACTCCAGCCGATCCAGCCAATGTTGTTTCAATCCGTCTCGTGGGTTGTAATCCTGACAATCCGCCGGCCTCTCAGCTGATTGCAATTTGCTTCATTGTTTCGAGTGCGTCAAAACTGAGCTGCTTAAGTCTGAGCAGTGTTTAGAAACAAGAAGGAAGCAGATTACTGAACAAGGAAAGCCCTACGAATCCCAATGTAAAATAAGAACACTGGTACTGAACGCATTTTATTTAAGAAAACATGCCCCCCCTGCCAGGGCTGTCAACTGTCGATACCTCGCAGGTCTCGTGGCATGCAAAGACTTTGAGATCCAGTTCAACGAATTGGATGAAAGTGTTGTTGCTGATCTGGAGGCAACGATCCGCTCAAACTACTCGAACTTCTTTAGGCTTCCGAAGAACTGCAGGCTACCCGAAGTTGAAGATTTATTCTTTGTTCCCGCATGTTCTCATTACTAGCAGGCAGTTTCATTGTATTTCAATCCGTTCCTCGCATATTTTCAATAGATTTTGCTCGTTTAAAGTTGCACTCCTCATTCAAACCATCGAATACGTCCACATACCATATCAAAATAGGTAGACAGAGGAACCTCACATTGTGGCTGCTGAGCAAAAAAAGAAGCTTCCGTTACGTTTATAAAAAATACCGTTTACACCTGGGTATCAACTAGTAAGATTTTGAAATAGAATAACTGCTTCTGTTTAAAAGTTTCCATTTCCTGGCCTTCTTTACCTACGTGTACTGTAATTTAGCAGTTTCTAAGCCACTTATGTCACAGCTACTGTTTTTATTTAATATATAATTTTCATTTATATCTTTAATGGACGGGAAATGAGAGGTGTGCTTACGTAGACGTAATCCCGCCAATACAATCCAGCCAGTCCGATTATAAACGCAGATTGGATTTTTCTTAAATGCTATTTGATCGCGGTATTTTGTAGCTTAAAATCTCTTCTCTTTTCTTATGGATGTGTCTGCAAAGACAACACTCTAGGTTGATTCGCTAGGTTCTCAGAAATATTGAACAGTAACTGACTGTGACAAGCATTTAGCGTTCGGAGGCTGTTTCTTTTCGCTGCAACTTCTGTTTAGGGTTATCAACCTCTTCAAAAATCCCGAATATTAAACTCGAGCCATTCGGTTCCATTCGTATTCTTCTACTTTGTAGCATTTGCCTGCCGTATTGAAAGCTATATTTTTTGAAGCATTTTGGTTTTTTATTTATGCCGCTGTAATGCGACATTATAGACGTTTTATCCACATCGAGTACCTGCTACTGTTTATCAGCTGACTCACAACGACAGCATTTTCCAGCTGATAATGGGATGTGGCTTCGACACGAGGCTCATCTTCAAGCGATTTGGGAAACAAGACTGCATTTTACTCGTGGATTCTCGTTTAAAAGCAATACGTTTTATATATTCAATATAATCATATACTATGTATTCGTTTGATGTATAACAACAAAATAATCCTCTAAAAACTCAACAACAATCTTGACTAACATGAACGGCCTACAATACAAGGAAACCCTAGTTTTATAGACTATCCAAATCCGATGTGAGCGAATGGAAGATGCATCCTCTTTAGGACCTCGAACATCGGACTCTCAGTAGAACCTCGTTGAAAAGACTGTGTCACGCTTTCCTTCGGCTTTTCTGTAGGAGCTGATGTGGTCGCCTCCGTCACTCGTATAAGAGTTATAACTGAAAAGTACAAAATCAGGAAGGATGTGACCAACAATAGCTACCTTTCCTGTGTGCGAAGTAGCGCCGTCTCCAGTGGACTGATCTTCCATCAACTGCGGAAAACAGCAAAACGAGAATCACAATCCATCGAATGGCATTCATTCTCGCACAGACGGTGAGTGGGGCCCAATCTCCCCACCGCGCTCTTATCAACGAAGAAATGGTGGGTCGTAATCCGCACAATCCCTAATCCTATCGTCCGGATTTCCTTCTGAGACGCTATTAGTCAACCGACTTCATTAGCCCATTATGCAAATGACAAATGGTGGTCGTGGGGCAATCTTCCTGTTCGGAAAGAAGGAAACATCGCTTTGGAGCAGACGGAAACCAGCGAACCACGCCCACATCTTTCGAACTACACGCCTCTATATGAACTTGGAAGCACTGAAATCCACATTGACCTTCTTTCGGATAGTGCGAGGATCGCAATGGGAAAACAAGGAACATACGAGTCAGGTGTTGTCCTGGTGACGAACGTGAACGTAAGAGACGGCGGTAGTCAAAACAATAAGGAGCAGTTACAAGGAGCAGTTCCTTGTCGCTCTGATTTGCGACGCTGACCAGTGATGGGAATGAGTCGAGCACGAGTTGAGCAATACGAGCATCGAGCTTGAGCTCGAGCCCGGTCTTGAGCTAGTTTCATGAAAACAAGCATGCTCGTGCTCATTTAGATCTTCAGCCAGAAGCCCATCACTGGTTCTGACTAAGGATCAACTGCTACAGTAGAGCAGCAACTGTCAGTCCCCCGCTAGAGTAGCTATTGGGTTGTTAAGAAAGTTCCGGGACACTTTTGATCGATTGTTTACAGATATATTTATTAAGATTAAGATTCAATATAAGCACTACTAGGACGCACAACTTCTTTCCTTTATGCAGCCAAATTAC